>BCJH01000007.1:17367-177110 GCA_001600275.1 Cutaneotrichosporon curvatum | reverse complement strand
GCGTAGAGATGCATAGAATCACCCGCACGTCTTTGATTCCGTGTAGCTACTCTAAACGGCCGCGTAGCGGCCGTCAACTGCTAGTGCATTAGAGAATAAAGCTACATCAAGCGGGAGGGTAGTGACCCGCCCACAGCACGAGCGAGACTGCTCCCCATATACAAACCCACCATACCCAGTACTTCACCAGTTTGCTGCTCCCTCCAGACTTGTCAAGAGCTCCGGCCAGCGTCCACCACACCACAACATCCGTTGGGGCCAGCCGCAGGGCGATCTGCGTGTGGGACGCGAAAATCAGCAGCGCGGACATGAGCAGGCTGTGGACGTTGATAGCGAGGTCGAGGGAGTTCTTCGGCTGCCGGATGGCCTTGACTGCGCCGTACACTGATACAGCGAGAACCGGCGCCGCGAGAAGAAAGTTTGGAATCTGCTCAGGCCGCCAGTAGCGGAAGAGGCCGACGTTCCTGCTGTTAGCGGGCTCGAGCTACATGACTCACCAGTAGTGCTTCTGGACGTAGCTGTAGGACAGGGGAAGAGTGGCGGTACACCATGGCCGTGTGGGCTCGGGCACGCAGAGGGAGAAGTATGTGTATGCCTGGAAGGCGATAAAGGGGGCAGCAACGATGGCGGAGAGGATGGCGACGTATGTGCCCTTCTTGAGCAGGGTGGTGAACACGGCTGTGCGCTGAGTGAGGACAGGCGCCAGGAGCGTAATGGCCAGTATGACTGATGCGAATATTCCTGTTGACCGCAGACTTGTTGCAAGGGCGAAGAAAACAGAGGCAAGCACGTACTGCCGCCTTGTGAGGAGGTACAGCGCCGCAAAGGTCAGGCAAGCGTACAGCGGCTCGGTGTACGGCGCAGAGAGGACCGCCGGTGCCGGAGGAAGCAGGTAAAGGAACGACGCGAGGCGCGCGACCTGCCGTCCATGCAAGGCATCGGTCAACCTAGTGTCAGCCATTGTTACCACAGCTCACCCACATGAAGAGCGACACATTGGCGATCACCCGCGCGACGACGTTAACGCTCGCGGCATGTTCAAGCACACCCTCCGCACCCCCCACCCGGTGGAAAAGGTGCAGCAGTCCCTGCCATCCCGGCTGGAACGCCAGCTGTTGTTCGTACTCATATCCCCTCTGAGCAACTCCCAGGAAGTGGAGCGCGTCCCAGCGCAACGTCGCGGACTGAGGCGACACGACGAGGTGCGACGAGTCGAACGGCGCCACAACGCGGGAGAGGACTATCTGAACGAAGCCGTACAGCAAGAAGCTCCCCATGGTCGTCAGCACCACCCTCTGCAGGTCGTCTCGAAGCGGGGCTGCGGTCTTCGCCCCCCGGGGCGGCACCGGCGCTGCCTTGGACATCGTGGCGGTTGACAGATACAGCGAGGCCAGTTGGTCGCCTAAAGTGGAGGTCGGGAGACACCGTGGGAAAGCCGTGCTCGATGCATGAACTTCGGTCGCCGTTGCCGGTAGTCGGAGCTCGACACCACCCCATCGCCGTCATGAGCTCGTTCTGGGCCAAGCTGGGGCGTATGCTGCCAGGCCGCAGCGTGAACAGAGTTGTAAGTATCGCATCTGAGTGTGCAGAGCTAGCTCCCCGTTGCGTGGGGTACCTCGCTACCTCGACTAACCGCTCCACCATCTTGTCCGCGACCCGCTGACGACAGTACCTCGTCGGCCGCGACCTCAAAGGCAACAGCTACTTTGAGCACCCGAACCCCAACGGCGGCCGGCCGAAACGTACAGTAGAGTACATCGAGACCGGGAACGACCCCCTCGACTACCGCAGCGGGACGCAGCAGCTCCCGGTCCAGTGGAGCGCGTGGATGTCTTACACGCGCGACTCGCCACCAAGCATGGCCGAGCTGCAGGGCGACGCAGCGCGGCAGATGGCCCTCCGTGAGCGCGTGAAGGTCATCGAAGCGCGGGAGAGGGCGGAGCGCATCGAGCAAGGGTATCTCCGTGAAGACGGGAGCGCGATCACGCAGGAGGAGGTGCCGAATACGCTTAAGCTCGGCGGGGCGGTTTGGATTAACGAGAAGAGCGACGCGGGTCAGCGGAGGGAGACGCCGCAGTGGAGTACTGGGGATGGAGGGGTGCCCCACTCGGGGGCCAAGTTTGCGTTCCCGCCCAAGAGGAAGGTGGAGAGGGACGACCGGCGGGCGGCGAGGATGCAGCGCCAGAGCGAGGCGGACGCGGTGGAGGGCGGTGAGCAGAGCGGTGGTGGGGAGCGCATCGCACCGCCGAGGGCAAAGGTCGACGCGCTGTCGCAGGACCCGTCGGAGCTCCGTAAGCTAGCAGAGGAGGACACGCGCCGGCGCATGAAGGAGAGCGGCGTGGCCGAGTCAAAGGAGGGTGCGGCGGTCGAGCCTGCGGCGTTCGCACCCCGTCGCCGCGGGAAGTAGCTCCTCAACCCAGAGGAACAGTCAGCGGACTGTTGAGCCCCTCCACACCAGCACTCTGCCCCAAGCACCAGCATAATCGTAGCATCTGCATATATCACACCTCTAATCCTACAGTACAAGTCTATACACGCCCCGCCTACTCCCCAACGACAAACTCCTTCTCGATGACCGGCGCGTCCCCCGCGACCAGCTTGTACCCGTTGTTCTGGAACACCTTTGACCTGAGGAACGGCTGCACATCGTACAGGTCGAGCTCGCGCGCACGCGCCTCGAGCTGCGACACCCGGATCGACACCTTAGGCGGGTTCGCCCCCCGCTGGTGCCAGTAGATCTGCGCCTTCTCCTTGACCAGCTGGCCGAGGACAAAGGCCACAAGCTCGTCGCTGTCGCTCGAGACGTGGACGTATTTCCTGAACCCGCGCTCGAGCGTCTTCTTGATGCTCATCTTTTGCGCGTTGACAAAGCTGCCGACCGTGACCTGGATAGCCAGGTCGATGTCGTCCGCGCGCACATGGTCGCGGAGGTGCATCTTGGCGGACGCCTCGGACATGCGGATCATGCTCTCGAGGTGGCGCACGGTGATGGGGAAGGAGCCGGTGGCGAGCGACTCGCGGCGCAGGTCGGCGTACAGCCGTGCGAGCTTGTCCTGGTCCATGTCGAGGAGTCGCGGCGTGATCGCGTCGCGTGCGTACATGATGTACTTGCAGAGCATGTCCTGCGGGATGATCTGGGGTCAGCCAACGTTCAACATACACAGTGCATCCCAAGGGGTGCACTCACATCGGCATCGAGGGTCGTGCTGACCATGACCTCGTCCTTGTCCTTGTCGAAATCCGGGTGGCTGCGGAGATGCGACCCGACAACAAACTTGGCGAGCATCTCGTCCTGGACGGGGTCGACCGGGTCCTTGACCACACAGAGCACGTCGAAACGCGACAGAATCGGCTCGGTGAGCTCGACATTCTGCTGGAACGGGATTGTGGGGTTGTACCGCCCGCCGATGGGGTTTGCAGCCGCCACAATGGCACACCTCGCCTGCAGGGTAGTCACGATACCCGCCTTTGAGATCGAGATACTCTGCTGCTCCATCGCCTCGTGGATGGACGTGCGGTCCGCGTCGTTCATCTTGTCAAATTCGTCAATCAGGCAGTGACCCTTGTCCGCGAGGACGAGTGCACCACCCTCGAGCGTCCATTCGCGGGTGACGGGGTCTTTCCGCACCGACGCGGTGAGACCGACAGCAGTGGCACCCTGGCCGGTGGTGAATACTGCACGTGAGGCCGTCTTCTCCACGTACTTGAGGAACTGCGACTTGGCGGTACCGGGGTCACCGAGGAGGAGACAGTTGATGTCACCGCGGATACGGTGCTTCCGGTTGATGTCCTTTGCCACTCCGCCGAAGAGCGACAGCGCGATGGCCGTCTTGATATCGTCGTGGCCGTAGATACTCGGTGCGATAGACTTGACGATCCGCTTAACGATGCGCTCGTCGCGAGCCAGCGTCCGGATCTCCTTCACATCCTCGTCCGTCAGGCGGGTGGCGGCGTACTGGTCGTCCTTCTTGTAGATGTGGTTCGCCTCCAGGACAGTCTGGAAGACGGGGAACCCGTTCTTGCTGTTGAGCGCGGCGTCAAAGTTGTTCCTGTAGATGCCAGTCACCTCAACCTCCTCTCCAGGCTTGGCGACGTCGATAAGATCCCACAGCAGGATGATCTCGCGGTGCCGCGGCAGTCGGCCGGCAGGGACAGTCCCCGGCGACTCCTGCAGCGTCATCTTCTGATAGTTGCGGTACACCGTCTGCTCCGAGTTGACGTTGAACGGCCCACGGCTCTCACACGCGGAGCAGAACGAGATCTTGAGCTCCTTGTTCGTGTCTTGGAAGAAGGGGCCGAGTGTCGCCCCACACTTGAGGCAGTCAAACTTGACATACTTGAGCTGCGGGAAGACACCGCTACGGCGGGTCACGACACCAGACACGCGCACAAGCGTGTTGAGGTTCGTCTGGCGCAGGTCGCGCAGCGACTCGGACTGCGGCAGCTCCGTGATGCGCACGTGGATCTCGGTGTGGATCTGGTCATACGAGGGGTAGTAGTTGAGCACCATCTCGAGCGCGACCTCGTCAAAGATCTGCAGCACCTGCTGGGGCGAGTTGATGAGAAAGTACGCCAGGATGGGGCGCGACTCTCCCAGGTCGCGGTACGACACCTCGAGCGACTCGGCGTTGATCTCTCCGAGCGTCTTGATGCGCGGGGCGTACACCGACTCCATGCGCTGCCCGTCCTCCTTGACGAACGTCGCGAGGAAACTCTTAAAGTGCTTGTAGATCGCATTGCGCACCTGCCCGACCTCGATCCACTCTGCAATCGTCGCCGTCTTGATATCACCCAAATGCTCAAGCGACATGTCCTGCGCGTCAGCTAACTAATCCAGCAAACCCAACTCACATCCTCAGTCACGTCGTCCTCGTCCATCCGCTCGTCATACTGCCGACGCGTGCGGCGCGTGTTGATACCAGCGAGCGCGCCCGTCTCCCCCCCATCATCCTCATCATCGCTCTGCAGGAACCCAGGCATGCGCTCACGGCCAGCCGCACGCGTCCCAGGCAGTCCCTTGTCCCTGCGGCGCATCTCGCGCTCCGCAGCGAGCCGCTCAGCCCTAGTCATCTCGGGAAGCGACTCGCGGTCGTCAATGTCGGCCTGGGAGTACGTGTCGAGATCAGGGTTGACCTCGTAGTCGCGGCCCATTGTCTCGTCGTTGAACAGGTCCTCGCCCTCGTCGTCCGTCTCGTCGTCGGGGAGGTCCCTCCGCCCGCGCTCGCGTGCATCCGCCTCGTCATCTTCGATGTCGTCGTCAAAGTCGGAGAACGGGGCGGGAGGCGACGAGGGCGGGAGGGACGAGGGCGGGGGGGAGGAGCGCAGGCTCGATGGCCCGGCGACGGGGGAGGAGGCGTCGTGGGTGCCGATGGAGCGGCGGCGCTTGGGGCGCTGGGAGGATCCCGGCGGCTGCAGTGGCGAGGACATGGCGGCGTCGGCGGCAGCGGCGTCGGAGTGAATGAGTGAAAGTGATGAAGAGGAGAGCAAGATCCAGCGGCAATGTCAGATGTCGATTCTAGGGCCCGGCGCAGAAATCGCGACGCGTCGAGGCCATGTCCGGGGAGACGCGTCGAGAGTATTTTCCGGCATTTTACGTGATTTTGTCCCGCGAGGCTCCGAGGCCGCCATGAGTCCGCAGCGCAAGCGATGGCGCCGAGGCATGTTGTATCTATTGTCATTGCATAATCATAGGAGCATGGAGCAGAGAGAGCACCAGTGTACGAGTTACGAAGTGTACGAGAGTACAAGAACTTATTTCACGAAGGGTTCTAAACACAAGTGTCCATTTTGCACTCTGCGCGAGGGGACGATCGTCCATGTCGACGGTGGAGGCACGGCGGCGGCGGGTAGGGGGTGGTTTGTTGTAGCCGTGGCGCGTCCCGATGCGCAGCCCAGAGTCCGGAGTGGGGAGGGGCAGGGAGGGGGGAAGAACAGATTGTTGAGGGAGGGATAGGGAGGGGAGAGTGGAGATCAGTGTCATGGCATAGGAAGTGGCTATGCCTCGCGTGGGCGGCGCATGCGTGCAGTCAGGTCGGCGACGCGTTTGGAAGGCAGAGTTTTACGGCGGGCGAGGCCATGTGCTCCTGACGAGGGCTTGGGGTCGTTGTAATGCTCCTCGCCGGTCGGCCTGGCAGACGAACCGCGGTCGGCGCCACTGCGCGTGCGCGTGAGGAAGCCGCCACCCGCCGAGCCCGGCTTGTTCTCGTAGACGACGTAGAACCCGCTTCCTGGGGTGTCGTCGTCCGAGTCTGAGAGGTCCATTGCGTCGATAGCGGGCACGCTCGCGCCCTGGCCGCGATGGTGAAGGGGCTCCGAGTGGCGTGGCTTGCGACGGGACGCGCGCGGGGGAGGCAGAAGCGACTGCAGGGCCGAACGCTCTTGCACCGATGTACGCAACGAAGTGGGAGACAAGGCGCGCTCCGACATGGGTGACTTGGGCGACACGGCACGCTCGACGATGTAATAGCCGCCCTGTGGCGCCTCCTCGTCCGAGTCTGATGGCAGCATGTAGTCCGTATCAGCGCGCACTGCCTTCGGACGAGGCGAACGTGTGCGGCCTGTCGAGGTCGCCTGTGAACGCATCGAGGGGGCACCGCCCTCTGGATTGGAAGCAGTCGGGGCCAGAGACGATCCGCCGTCCAGCTTGCTCCTGGCCGTTGTATAGGTTTCGTTCGACTTGCGCGAGGCAGTGCGCTTGACGTTCGACGGCCGCCTCGAGTGGGAGATGCGCTTCGACATGCCAAAGACAAAGTAGCTCTGGTTCTCGATGAGAAATTCGACCACATCCCTCGCCGGCCGGTTCTCGCTGGGCCTCAGACCGGCGTTTCGGTCGGCGATGACACCTGGCTGGAAGACGAGAGCGAGATCTGGGGTCAGCGGGGGAGACAAAGGCCGTCAGGGAGAATCTACTCACTCGCCGCGGTCATGAGGTTCTTGTCCGACTGCTTGTCGAAGATGCCGAGCAGATCGAGAATGTACAGCAAGAGGTACTGGTTCTCCAGTGGCATCTTGCGGATGAGGCCTTTGAATAGGTTGACCTGATCCTTCTTGTTGTCGTGCATGTCCATGACGGCGAGGAACGCGCTGTACATAGCGTAAGGGATGACCGGCTCGGGCATCATCGTAAGGTACCGGCGAAAGATGGTCGCGACGTCGTGCGCGGTGAAGCGCGGGTTGTCCTGCGGGATATCCCAGTCGAGGTCGACGCCATACTATATGTCAGCTAGAGTCGACATGGTAAGCAGGACATACCTTTGGGCCTTGGTTGAAGATAGCCTGGAGCTCGCGCATGCGCTTCTCGGACCCCGGGACACGGAACATACCCTCGATATCAGTCTTGTTTTTGAGGTATGCACCGCAGCGGCCGATGACGATGGGCACTTCCCTTTCAAGTCAGCGTTGTCCACGCACAACCAGGGGTTACTCGTAACCCCATCTGTTAGAACTCACCCCCATACGTATAGAGAGCCATCAGGCGCGCTTGTGCTGATCTGCATCGCAGCGTAAGACAGTACCTGACGCAGGGGGACGCCAAAGACACCGCGCGTGTTCATGGTCATGGTCGTTCCCCGGGCGGAGCGATGGTCGGGCGGCGTGTACTTCTCTATGCCTCCAGAGGAGCCCTGGGTGAAGTTCTTCCACCACGTCTGGAGGACGTGCGTGTTCTTCTCACGCTCGGTCATGTCGCTCCCGCCGCTCCTGAGGCGCTGGAGAGCGGAACCTTGGTGGGTCTGGGTTTGGGGCTGGGACGCGGGCTGGGCGGAGGGCTCAGATGGCAGCATTTCTTGCTGCCTCTGAGTTGGACTCTCCTCCGGGTCACCGGCGTGGCCTGGGGCAGCGTCAGTGTCACCGGGGGTGTAGGCGTCCGCTGAGGGATACGCCATGCGGCGGGCCGGCTCGTGCTGAGGACGGGTAGACACCATCGTTACTAGGTTGTAGTCGGCTGCGTGGTGGTGATAGCAGAGGCTGTCTGGCCTAGGAGTGTTGCGTTAATGGTGGTTGGTTGGATGGGTGGGGGACAGATGCCAAGTCCGCAGAAACAAGGCCTACACACGGGGCGGTGTTGCGTTAGGCTACTGATAAGAGTGGCGATGCCGGCGGCGGGAGATGGGAGATGGGACTGTCAACTTGATGTGGAGGACGAGTTGTGAGAAAGATCTAGGTGGCGGCGGGTGTGGTGGTGGTGATGCGAGTTGGTGTGTCAAGAAGTGGACGAACAAAAGCGGGCTGCTTTCCACGCTGCTTGCTGCTGATGGTTGCCAACTGCTACTGTCCGTTGGTGTGATTGCGATGATGCTTGTCTTGTCGTTCTTCGACTGCACTGATGTCCTGCTGCTGCTGTGACGTATACGCGGAGATTCGAGAGATTGGCTGTTTGAGGGGGCCCACTTGGCGTCTTGGATGGATGCCGATGACAATGGGTGGGTCCGAGGGAGGGGGGGCAGTATAAGCTAGCTAGCGAGCGGCGGAGCAAAGAGAGCGAGCGCGGGAAGACTTGGAGCGAGGAACTGTTCTGCTCTTGGATCTGGAATGAATGTCCTTGAGTAGCTGGGTGCGTCGGAATGTGAGTCAAGCGAGGTGGAGAGGGGGAGATCGAGGCGAGGCGATGGGGAGGAGGAGGAGAGGAGGAGAGGCGGGGTGAACGACACCGGCGGCGGTGGGTTGACGGAGGATTGCTCGAGTTGCGGCGGCGGCGGGATGAGAGAGCAGACGCAGTGGGGAGCGGGGAGATGAGATGACGAGGAGATTGACAGAGAGAGAGTGTTGAACAGTCCGAGTATATGTGCGATGCTGTCGACGATGATGGCGATGATGATGAGCAGCGCATGGACGGAGAACGGAACCCAAGAACCAGGGAAATCAGGCACGGGACATCGAAGTATTACCCATGACGCATTTTCCATCCATCCGCCCCCCGTCCCCGTCGCCGCTCCAGCCACCAATGCTACTACTTACTTACTACTCCGTTCAGCAAGTCCGTCATCGCGCTCTCTCCGCCGCTGCTCAGCCCGAAGCGAGGCTTATCTCGCTCTCTCTTCTGCCCGAAACGGCCCCCGCTTTCGGCCATGTTTTACCTACTATGCATCAGTGTCAATGCCGGCATCGCCTTGCGGTGTACCAAAAATAACCTGCCAAGATGGACAATAGTTATAGCAGCGTATCCACCCAACTACTCGTGCTGGATCATGCCCATTTCATTATTCTACAATGCAGTAATGGAGTAGTACAGGTGGTTGGGGGGTGGATGCAAGTCGCTGCTGACTCTATGCGGCTGCAGCAGCTGGCGCTGCCGCAGCACCGCCGCCCTTGCGCTTCTGCTTCTTCTTGCGCGGGGCAAGGAGGTGCTGCACCTCGGCACCGCCAGCCTTGAGACGGCCGAGCTGCTTGGCGTTGAGGTTCTCGACGTCGCCCTCCGCAGCGGGCGACGCGGTGGCACCAGTCGCAGCCTCGGATGCAGATGCCGAAGTGGGGCCAGCCAGCTCCTCGTCCTCCTCGAAGCCAGGCCAGCGGGGGTACAGCGTGAGGTTGGGGTAGAGCTGAAGGCCGGCAAGCTTGGCTGGCGGGGCCTGGGCAGTGGCCGCAGCCGTGTTGAGGGTGGAGAGCAAGTCTGCGTCGGAGCTTGATGCATCGGACAACTTGCCGTCGGCGGCGACGTCGACGAGAACGAAAGCTGACGAAGGAGCGACCTCGGTCGCATCCTTGGCAACGCCGTATGTCGTGTCGAGGGCAACCACAAGCTGGGTCGAGCCCGGGCGCTGAGTGAAACCGAGCACTGGGTGGGGCACACGCAATGTGCTAACCTCCGGGCTCTCACTGCCGTCCAGCACGAAAGAGTGCAGCGCAGTGCACCCCTCCGCAAAGAAGACGACTACCGTCTTCCCATCCACCTCGACGCTCCCAATCTTCTCAATCACAACACCCTGCCCCGTCGGGAGAATGTACCCCTCGGGAGCGAGGTACCAGTCCTCGCTGGCCGGGTCGTCGCTCGGCACCCGCCCGTCGTGCACCTGCTTGAACCGGCGCTTCACCTTGCGCGGCGCAGCGCGCACCCGCCGGCACGGAAGCACATGCGACTCGACCTCGACGCGGCGGAGCAGCGCCCCAGTCGTCCAGTCGAACACCTGCAGCGTAGCCCCGCCGCCGCCGGACACGAGCACAGTCGGCTGTGATGGCGGGATGTGGATCGCCGACACGAATCTACTGTCAGCATAACATTCAATGTGACGGTGTGATGGTTGGCGATCAGAGGGTGGTGCATGAAGTCAATGCCCAGGTTAAGCAAGCGCCTACGCACAGCCCGGTCCCCCTCCACAAGTGAAGTGAGATGAGAGGCCACACGCAGACCCATAGCTGTCGCGACTTCTGTTTATCGTCACTTCGCCGGCCGCTATTGCGGCAGAAAATCAAGTCATGGAACAAAACTCACCCCTCGCTGTCGCGCGCACCCCAGAGGTACCGCTCCACGACGTATGACTTTGGGAACCGGCTGACCCGGATGTGCTCGTCCCTGTCGGCGGTTACGATCGCCTTTCCCCCCGGAGCGAGGACGTGCTGCGAAACAATGCTAACATGACCAAGCAGGAAGTCGGCGTCGGGGTTGAGGCTCGGGTCGGCAGCGAGGACAAACCCCTGCGGGCGCTCAGTGACGTCCCGCGCGTCCAGGGGATAGAGGTAGACATCGCCGACCTTGTCGGTGACGAGGATGCCACCAGGCGCAAACGAGACAGTGACGACGCGCTTGGCCGTCTGTCTCGTGTTGCGGAGAACCAGCTGCCCGTCGACCACGTCGTACAGGTGCAGGCTCTTGTCGTCTGCCGCGCTCACAGCCAGCGTCGAGTCCTCATTCAGCGCCACAGCACGAATGAGGCCCGCGGCATGGGCCTTTGCGTCGAGCGAGGAGGACGACGATGAGGATGAAGAGGACGAGCTCGCGCTCGAGGGGAAGAGGTGCAGGCCCGCGCCGGCACCGAAGAGCAGCGCCTGCGCGGAGGACGTGACCGCCGTCGGGGGGAAGGCCAGAGAAGCCATAAAGAAGAGAGTGCGGAGAGCAAACTGGACTGCGTTTTATACCGTGCTCATCGTGTCCGAAGTTTGATGCGTTTGGACTTTTCGGTGCGAGCAGGGGGGCATGACGTGTGATTTTGCCGGAGGGGGCCTTATCACTCGTCGGAGCGCGATGTTGACACTGACCGAGGCCTTGTTTGGCTTGAAGACGGGTGGAGAGTGCGATCGATCTTGTTGCATCTTACACTCTCTCTCCGTGCTACCACCCCTCCCCATCCGCCATCGATCCATAATGGCTGCAGAGAACGCACCCGAGGTAGCTGCGCCCGCCCCCGAAGTGGGCGACAAGCGCAAGGCCGACGAGGTCGAGGTTGCTGCCGAGGACGAGTCCAAGAAGTGAGCGAGCGAGATGGAGCTTTGGGTTCAGCTGGAAGCTAACACCGCAGGCAGAAGACTGACGCCGCTGAGGCAGAGGAGGAGGTGACGGCCGACAAGGGCAAGGGCAAGGGCAAGGCTGCCGCGCCCGCCGAGGAGGAGGAGCAGGAGGAGGAGGCGGACGAGGATGAGGACGACTCGGACGACGAGCTCATCGTCCGTGGACCCCGCAAGCGCAAGCAGGTGGACTACTCTTCGGTGAGTGTTGGGAGGGAGTCGGGGAGGTGGATGCGCAGGTGGATGGGTCGGGAGTGCCGACAGGCTCCCACAGCCGCGGCTGTGTGGATGCACTCTGGAATCGTAGCGCCACTTCATCTCGAACACTGCTGACCCCAGGCTGAGGCGCTCGCGACCGCAGGGCTCGAGGAGGGCGAGGAGGACGACGAGGAGGAAGAAGAGGATGACGAGGAGTTTGTCGCCGGCGCAGACGACGAGGACGAGGTCGAGGCTGAGGACGACGCCGAGGCCGAGGAGCCCGCCGGCGCTGAGGAGGACGACGACGAGGAGGTGTAACCTGCTCGCTCTCCATAAGTAACTAGAAGCACATGTACCTGCAGTCGAAATGCATTTGATGCTGCCTACCCGTTTGCGCTATTTGCTACTGATGCGGCGGCGCGCCTCTTCCTCGCGCGTGCGGAAGAAGCTCAGCTCGGCCTGTAGGCGCGGGTGGGTAGGCGGTCCCGGGCCAGCAACCAGCTCACGCATGACCACCTCGTACACGCTTGAGAGGAACGAGTTACGCTGCCCCTCGTCCTTGAGCTTCTGCGCCTGGAGATTCGCAAGGCGCACAAGCTCGGTGCGCAGCCGTGTCGTGCTGCTGAACATCATAGCCTCCTCCGCCTCGTCGGCCAACGCTACGACACAGGCAAAGATCGCAGCGTACCGCACAGCCACAATGCGCACCTGCACGTCCTTGACGCCCTTGGTGAGGTAGCTCGCAAAACCCTTGCCCTCAGCGGCATCAGCCAGCGCCTTGAGCGAGTCGACGTGCGCATCCATCGCCTTGCGGTACAGCGGCCAGAGGGCCATCTTCCACCCAGTGAGGTACGCAATAAGCGGAGTCGCACCGCGGCTCTCTGCTGTAGCGATGAGGCGGTCGTTCAGCCGGATGATGGTGAGCAACGTGATGGCCGGGGGAGGTGTGGCCAGCATGTTGGTGAAAAACAGCGTTGCGGATTCAAGACCGCTGTCGAGCACCTCGTGCCAGATACGCTCGGCGTCCTTCAGCTCCTCAGACACACCTGGCGTTCGTCGCCCAGCACCGCCGGCACCACCAGCGCGTGACCTCCCTGCGTCGGATACAGGTCCAAGCACCGGCGAGTCCAGCGGGGTAGCACCTGGCGAGCGCACGCGTTCCGGCTTGGCTTGTGGCACAGCCGGCTTCTCAAAGAAACGCATGATGAACGTAAACTCGGCCGACGCGTTGTCAATCAGCACCAGCCCAAGGGACCGGAACAGGCTCTCCACGGGTATAGTCTGCCATCAGCATACCCCTCTCACGCCCCACTCACGAGCTTCGTGTCATCCGCCTGGTACGCCAGAATAACAGCCCCCGCATCACCCTCCACGTCGAGCTCGGCATACTCCAGCCGCTCGTACATCGCCTTGATCGCAGGCGGCGTCTTGTCTGCGCCAGCCTCGTCCGCTGCAGTCACAGTACCAATCAACTCCTCCTTCACCTGCGAGCGCACTCGAATCTGCCCCAGCGCACGGGCATACCGCCGAATCCCGGTCTCATAGTACGCCCGCGCGGCATTGACATACCCTCGCTCGACCTGCTTCGCATGCTTGGGACTCTGGCGCAGGAGGAACGAGTAGAACGGCTGGTACTTCAGCAGGAGGGAGGTCTGCATGACTGCGAGGTTCGTGCGCAGACCCTTGGACGCGCTCTTGAGCGGGCGGATGAGGGTGAGTAGGAACGGCGGGAGCGAGTGCAGCGCCTTGAGTGCCAGCGCATCGAGGACGCTCTCGAGCTCGCGCGCGCCCTTGACCTTGGTTCCGCGCGCCTTGACGGCTGCAATCTTGCTCTCGAGCTCGGCAATGGCCTCGAGCCATACCGGCGGGTTCGCGGCTGGTTCAGTATCCCGGATGGTGAGGACGAGCGAGGTGGGTATGATGAGGTCGGAGAGGAGCGCGTTCAAAGGCGGCAGGATGACCTATGGTCAGCGACATGGCAGGAGACAACTCCCACCCTCCGGCCCTTGAGCTGCCGCTCGATCTCATCACTGCGCTGCTGTAGGTCGGCGATCTGGCCCGACACCTCGGAGAGGTTGTCCTGGAACGTGGAGAGGTACGACGCGAGCGAAGTGAGCAGCTCAGCGCTTGCCTGGCGGTCAGTGATGAGCACGAACCGCAGCCGGACCTCGACGGACTCCTCCAGCTCAGTATACTCCTTCTGCCGCTTCAGAACTATCGTTAGAACTACCCCACCTGAGGCAACCTACACAGCTCGCGGTCGGCATCCTCGTCCACCTCGTCCAACAGCGGGTCGCTCAGCGCTGGCAGGGGCAGCGGCGCCGGTGAGCGCCGCGACGGCCCAGCACCTGGCGTCTGTAGCACGGCCTGGGGTCAGCATGCATCACTCTGAGCACCCACGTTCGGGTCAGCGTCGTGCGGGATGGACATTGGTGGTTGAATGGTGGAATGCCAAGTCGAGCGACAACGCGGAGATGTTGATGAACCGCCGCGCCGCCCGATGGCCTCGTCGCGTGTCGTCCATGCCCCGCCGCGCCCGCCGCTCGCTTGACCGCCCAACGCCGCGACAGCACTTCCGGCTTGCTATCCATCTCTTTCATTGATCAAAAGCCGGGCCGCATCGTCCCCGCAACTCATCGCACAGCACCCATCTACTCGCCGGGATGTCTGAACTGTTCAAGGACATCCCCGAGTTCGTCGAGGTGAGCTCCACACCCCGCGCGCGCGCGTCCCTCCACGTCACGAACAATACGACTGACAACCCAGACCAACATCGGCGAGTCGCTCGATTCGCGCACAGAAACACTCGGTACGTCGTCGCATACCCCGCTCGCATGCATAGCTGACCCGCCCACAGCATCCTTCCGCGAACTCGGCCCCCCCGATCTCTGCCATATCGTAAAGTCAGCAGGCGCCAAGGGAGGCGACCGTGGCTCCTACCACTACTGGTGAGTGCGCACCCTCTCGGCCTCACTGACTCCCACAGCTCTGGCATCGAGGCCTCCTCCTCCGCCTCCCTAGCCGCGTACATCAACTCGCTCCAGTACCACATCGACGAGTCCAGCGCGTGGTTCAAGGGCAGCGGCTGGCGCGTCCGCTCGGGCACGTACTGCTGCTTCAATGCGTTCTCGCGCGTCGACGTTCGCGTCGAGGTGCGGATCCCAGGCGGTGTAGATGCGTACGTCGTCGATCCCAGCGGCGGGAGGCATGAGGCGACACCAGAGTTGTGGCAGGAGACCTTCCTGTCTGGTCTGCTGCGCGCCATCCTCTACGCAGAAGACGAGGCGTACAATCTAGCAGGGTACCGCAAGATGGACCCGATCACGACCGTCGAGGCCGAGGAGCGGTTTCTCCGCGCGGCCGAGGAGCTGTTCTTCGACGGTGAGTGAGGAGCACGGACAGCAGCTGATGGCAGGGTGGAAGCTCGGCTCGGATCCAGAGGTGCAGGTGGCGACGGTGGTGAAGAACCACCTCACAGCCGGCATGATCAAGTACTTTACCAACTCGTTCCGCCTTGAGCGCGCGGCGCAGCTCTTTGAGCGGATGTACCAGAAGGACGATGAGATCGCAGCGCTGCTGGCAACGTGCTACATGGGGATGAGTAAGTTGCAGCAGACCCATGGCCAGCTGACAGCAGACGAGGAGATCAAAGCCGTGCAGGTCATGAACGCAGCGCTGAAGAAGGTGCCGACGTCGTACCCCGTTCTCTTGACGCAGGTCGACTTTCTCATGTCCAAGGGCAAGTTTGAGTGGGCACGGCAGGTGGCGCAAAAGGCAGTCAACTCTGCACCATCCGAGTACTTGACATGGGCCAAGCACTCCGAGACGTACGTAGCGCTAGGGGAGTACGACAAGGCTCTGTTGGCGCTCAACTCGTGCCCGATGTTCACCTTCAACGGGCGCGACCTGCACCGCATGCCCCCGCCACTGCGCACGCACTTTCCCGTCAAGAAGTTCATCGCGGACTCGGGACTCATCGACGAGCAGTCCGCGCACGACACCGCAGCCGACCCGGCACTCCTCCGCCTCCCTGCACCACACCAGAGGGGCACCTTTGCCAAGGCGTACGAGATCCTCGCACTGATGGTGTCCAAGATCGGATGGGACGAGCTGCTCAAGGCGCGATCCGACGTGTTCGTCATGGAGGAGGAGTACAGGAAGCACAAGACGACAGGCTCGGTGGACCAGAGCGGGCGCAACGGCCTGGCGGACGAGGACGCGTCGACAAGGGGGATCCACTCGGCCCGCGGGAGCGTGGACGGCGTGCCGTCGATACACGTCCAGTCGGCAAGCGTGGACCAGCGCAACGGCACCATCGCGGACGCGGGCATGGAGGAGGTCGAGGTCGACGCGCCGACACCCGAGATGCCGCAGGCGTCGTACGCCGAGGTTGAGAAGGAGCAGGGCGGGGACGTGTCAGTGACGGCCGAGTCGTTCGAGGGCAGCGCGTTCGCGAACAAGCGCTTATGCGATCGTTGGCTGGGTGGGTGTTTGCGCAGGGCACACTGACCGCAGACAACCTCTTCTTGACGCTGTTCGAGGATCTGAGGGTGTACACTATCTGGCGGGCGGAGATGAGCCAGTTTCAAATGCAGCACACGGCGTATGTGAAGACGGGCACTGAGGTGGGTAGTAGCTGAGCGCTGGCCCCTTGGTCAGCGCCTCTGCACCATAAAGCAACGGTTTGCAGTGCTAACGACAGTGGGAGATCCTCGGAGAACTAGCCCTCCGCCTCTTACACAAGGAGGAGGCAAAGGACGCCTTCCTGCGCAGCCTGGACGCCAAGTTTTCCCATCGCTCCCTCCTGCACCTGCTCAAGATTTATTCGGACGAGGGCGACCTGCAGCGCACGCTCAACGTTGCGGTCAAGCTCGTGGCCTGGCACCACAGGTGGTACATGGAGTGCGCGTACCCGTCGTCCATCGCACATGCGTTCTTCAAGCTGGGCTTGGTGCATGGGCTGAGCAAGATCGAGTACACGTTGTTAAGCATGAACCTGCCAGAGGGCATCTTTCGTGAGTCTGGCTAGGCATTTGGCGGTGGTGGACGGGACGGACCGGCTGACCGTAGCTCTCATGTGCACATACCTCAACTACGGGAAGACCTTCAAGGTCGAGGGCTGGAACTACTAGGCGTGTCGATTGCAGGCAACTCACAGTTATACTATATGAATTGGCGGATGCATGTCTATCGGCTCTACAAGACCGGGAGGCAAGTCTAGTCCACTGGCTCGACGAATGCGGGCGTGGGGAGTTTGCGACTGGCGTCGACGTTGGTCACGTACGCATGCGAGTCGTGGAGGACAAAGTCGCGCATCTCGAGAGGGCGGACGTTGAAGCCTTCCTTCCGGGCTGCCTCGAGGCCGCGGCCGTCGGGTCCGCCCTGGGCGCGCATGTACTCGCGGACGGGGAGCATCGCGGCGTTGCGGCAGGTCTCCTTGAGGTCGGAGCCGGAGAGCCCGTCGGTGCGGCGCGCGAGGTCGGGGATGGAGAAGGAGGGGGCGAGTTTGGTGTTGTCGAGCATCTGGGGTTAGCGCGCGAGCGAAGCGCGTGCCGCGCGGTGGGGCTGGCTGGCATGATAGTGTTATGGGGAGCGGAGGGGAGAACGAAGTATGGATGGGAGCCAGAACTCGCACCGCGCTGCAAGAAACACTCACGAGCTCCAGAATCTTCACACGCTGCTCGTAGTTTGGCAAACGGATGGCAAAGCGCTTCGGCATGCGGCGGAGGATGGCCGAGTCGATGTCGTTGGGCCTGTTCGTAGCGCCGAGGACGACGATGCGGTCTGTTCCGGACGTGAGCCCGTCCCAGAGGGTCATAAACTCGGCCTTGAGCATGCCCGTGACCTCGTGGTCGGCGGCCGAGCGCTCGCGGAACAGCGAGTCGATCTCGTCGATGAATATCTGTTGTCAGCGACACTGCAATAGTATGTCATGAAAGTGAGGATGTCGGCGACGACAGCTGCGCTGCCATCGCCTCTGGGCCACTCACAATACTCGGCTGCAGCTTCCTAGCAAGACTAAACAACCCATTGACAAGCTTGTTGCTCTCCCCGAACCACTTGCTCGTCAAGCTACTCAACGGGAGGTTGATAAACGTCGCCCCGCTCTCCTTTGCCAGCGCCTTGGCGAGCATGGTCTTGCCGCATCCCGGGTGGCCATACAGCAACACACCTCTCGGGCTGGCGAGCAGACTGCCCCCCGAGGCAAACAGCTCCGGGTACGTGAGCGGGTAGATAACCGTCTCGCGGAGGGACGAGATGATATCGTCCAGCCCGCCGATGCTCTCAAACGTGGTGTCAATGCTCGAGGGGGGGATGATCTCGCCGGCAATGGTCGCCTCGTACTCGTCGAGATCCAGGGCCGCCAGCTGCTCCTTTGACAGGCCCGACTCGGCAAGGAGGCTCTCGCCCTTCTCCTTGGTTTTCTTGTTCGCCCCGGGCTGCTCGGCCAGGCTGGAGAGCACGAACCGCAGGGCGTAGTACAGGGCTACCTGGGAGGCCGCGAAGAATGCCACTGCCGTCAGCAAGAACCCCGGAGGAGCTACGCACCGTCCATGACGACGCGGCCGACATCGCGGGACGAGGGCATGGTGGGTTGGATGGCGATGGAGTGGAGTGGATCGCAAT
Organism: Cutaneotrichosporon curvatum; assembly: GCA_001600275.1. Lineage (NCBI taxonomy): Eukaryota > Fungi > Basidiomycota > Tremellomycetes > Trichosporonales > Trichosporonaceae > Cutaneotrichosporon > Cutaneotrichosporon curvatum. The sequence continues at coordinate 158,849 of BCJH01000007.1, read as the reverse complement.
GAAACGCGTACGCGAGTTTTAGGTGGCAACTCGGCTGGGCGGGGGAAAAAGCCGGAAGTTAGGCGGGCGAGTGCGCCGTAGGCGCGGGCGTTAGGCGGGCGTGGAGGGGATAGGCCGGCGACAGTGCGTGTGCAGCTTGTATGTAGAACGAGCATATAGCGTGCATAGTGCGTCTACTCATGTGGACGATCATATGCATTCGGAAGTGATGCTGATGGCTACGAAGTGAGGAGTGATGGCCGCGAGTGGCGAAGGAGTGGCGACGGAGCGGCAGATCGTCGTGTGATGGTGTCTCGGACTGGCTTGTGGTCAGACGAGCACGCCAGCTGCATACAATCAATCCTCCACGCTGACCTCTCTTCTCTCCGCTCTCGCTCTGCTCCATCCCCCGGTGCATTAGAGCGGTGCATGCAGTTACAAATGGCATCAGACAGCGTCTATGCAAAGTATCCCGCCCATGTGATCTATCGTCGTCCATGCTGCTGTTCCCTCGTCTCTCCTCCATCCAGATCCCAATCCCAATCTATCCCCTCAATCCCCAGTCTCCCCTCGCTCGCGGTCGCGGCTCACCGCCTTGCCGAGGCCGACGCCGTGGCCGCCACCCTTGCCGGCTCGGGCGTAGACGCCACCTCCTCCCCAGCATCAGCGGGCACGACCTCCCGCTGCGCCTCCTCCGCGACCGGGAGGGTCTCCGCCCACCTCTGCGCCACGTCCGAGCCGCGGAACACCTCCGCCAGCACCTGGTTGACGTGGTCGACAAAGACAAACTCGATACCAGCCTTGACGCTCGCTGGGACGTTCTCGTCAATATCAGACTTGCACGCAGCCGGGACGACGAGCTTGCGAATGCCAGCACGGTGCGCGGCGAGGATCTTCTCCTTCAGTCCTCCAACGGGGAGAACCTGACCATGCAGCGTAATCTCGCCGGTCATCGCGACATCGGGGTCCACCGCCGTCTTGGTGAATAGCGAGACAAAGGCCGTCAGAATTGCCGTTCCAGCCGAAGGGCCCTCCTTGCCGATGCCACCCTCAGGCATGTGCAGGTGGATGTCCCTGTCATTCACAGTCAAATCCGCCTCGCTCTTGGTAATGCCGAGGAGGAAGGCATTCGCCTTGACCCACGAGAGGGCGATCTGCGCGCTCTCGCGGATGACCTCGCCGAGCTTGCCAGTGAGCTGGAGCCCGCCCTTGCCCGGCATGCTGGTCACCTCGATGGGCATGACGCTTCCGCTCCCGTTGCCGAGGTACCCCAGACCCGTGGAGACACCAGCAGGCGGCGCGGCAGAGTACAGCCGGTCCTTGTGGTACACCTGGGGCCCGACGTAGTCCTTGAGGTTGTCGCGGGTGACACGGACGCTGATCCCCTCGGGGACCTTGAGGGCCTCGCGCAGTGCGGTGGTGACAGTCACGGTGTCCTCCTTGCCCGCCTCGTCGCCGGGGAGGCGCTCAGACGCAGGCTTGACGTCTGGTTCGTGCGCATCGGTTGTGCGCGCGACCGTCTCGGCCTTGGGAGTCTCGCTCTTCTCCTCTGCAGGCTCGGGGAGCGCCGTCTCGCCCAGGTCGTCGACGATACGGAACGCAGCCTTGCGGTAGATCTTGTCAATGTGCTTCTTGAGATTCCGCACACCGCTCTCGCGGCAGTACCAGCGGATGAGCTGCTCAATTGCTGCAGGCTCGATCGTGATATCCACGTCCTTGAGGCCGCTTGCGTCCTTGCCCTGCGGGGAGAGGTACTTTTCCGCAATGTTCATCTTCTCAGCCTGGACGTAGCCGTTCACCTCGATTACCTCCATACGGTCGAGGAGGGGTGCGGGGATGGTGTCGAGCACGTTGGCAGTGCAGACAAAGAGCACGCGCGAGAGGTCGACGGGAACGTCCATATAGTGGTCGAGGAAGGACGTGTTCTGCTCCGGGTCGAGCATCTCGAGCAGCGCCGACGCCGGGTCGCCGTTGTGTCCGCGGCCGATCTTGTCCACCTCGTCGATGAGGATGAGCGGGTTCTCCACCGCCACCTTCTTGAGCGCCTGGATCGGCTTACCCGGCATAGCACCGATGTACGTCCTGCGGTGGCCCTTGATCTCGGCCACGTCGGTCAGACCGCCAACAGAGAAGCGGAAGAACTGGCGCCCCAGAGCACGCGCGATACTCTTCCCGATCGACGTCTTGCCGACACCAGGCGGGCCGGCGAGACAGATGATCTTGCCCTCGACCGTGCCGCGGAGCTTGCCGACGGCGAGGAACTCGAGGATGCGGTCCTTGACGTCCTTGAGACCGTAGTGGTCCTCATCGAGCACAGTCTTGGCATTCGCAATGTTAAAGTTCTCCTCCGAGTGTAGGCCCCATGGAATCTGCGTAAGCCAGTCGAGGTAGTTGCGCGTGACGTTGAACTCGCTAGCGGCCGGCTCGAGGTGGACGAGCTTGTTGAGCTCCTCGTCAAACACCTTTTTCACGCCCTCGGGCATGGCGAGCTTGCTCGCCTTTTCCTTGAACCGCTCGACGAGCTTGTCCTTCCCGTCGCTCTCCATCCCCAGCTCCTTCTTGATGCCCTTGAGCTGCTCCATGAGGTAGTACTCGCGCTGGCGCTTCTGGATCTTGCTCTCGACGTCGCGCGAGATCTTGCTCTGCAGCTGGGCGTTGATCAGCTCCTTCTTCAGGATGAGCAGCGCCTTCTGCAGCCTGTCCTCGACCGACAGGGATTCGAGCACAGCCTGCAGGTCGTGCACGTCGCCGGTGGACACCGCCGCCGCAAAGTCGGCCAGCTTGTCTGGCTCGTCGAACACATTCGCCGCCGAGTTGGACATGGTGAACGATGCGACTGTCGTCAGCGAAGCCTCACTCTCAACCCACTCTGCTCCCTGAAGATCGGCTGGAGCTGCGCAATCTCCTTGAAGACCGCCAGGATCTCGCCCATAATCGCACGCACAACCTGCGAGTCCTTCTTGAACGGCTCGAGGTCGAGGTTGCTCACGTTGGTAAGGGAAATCTCGGGCACAAGCGGGTGGAGGAACCCAATCTGCGACTTGAGCGGCGCCGCCTTGCCCTCGCCCTCGCCCTCGGCCCCGGCAGCCCCCTCGCCAGCCTCACCCTCCTTGGCCTCGTCGAGCTGCTCCTTGGTCTCTTCCACAGTCGGCACCTCCTTCTCAAACGACGCGACGTTCGCCTCGTCCTCGTTCGCGCCGGGCTTGCCCTCCTCCGCCACGCCGTCCTTCTCAAACGACGCAACCTCGGCCTCGGGCTTGTCCTTGCCCTTCTTGTCGGTCGGCTCGACCACCTCCGCCTCCCGCGCAGCCACGTCCGCAGCATTCACCAGCGCGTCGATGTGAATCCGCCGGTGGGGGTACAGCACCGCAGTAAGAGTCTCCGGCTTCTCCGCGTCGCCCGCAGCCCCGCCAGCCCCCTCATTATCCGGCTGGCGGTTCTGGTCCGCACTCGAGAACACACTCGTAATCTGCGCAAACACACCAACAGGGTGGACCTGGTCCATGCTGGTGATGACGTCGCTGTCGCTGTCGCTGTCCTTGAGGAGGAACGCACCGATATACGGCTGCCCGTGGGATATGAGCTCGCGGATAGCCTTGATTACCGCGGGGGACGTGATCGTCACGGCCTTGTAGAAGCCCGGGAAGAGGGGCCGCCGCGTTATCGGCAGAGCAAGGACCTGCGGGTAGACCTCGGGTATGGACGGTTTCGCAATCTCCTTGCCGCCGCCGCTCTTGGAGCCCGAGCCGGATGAGGAGGACAGCGGTGCGCCGCTGCCAGCACCGCCAGCAGGCGGGGCGGCGCCAGCCCCAGCCCCCGACGCAGACGACGGCGACGACGACGTCTCAGCAACCTTGCCCTTGTCCCCCGCCTTGTCCTTGACCCCGCCCTCCGCCTCCCCCTCCTTGGCCGGCTTCCTATCCTTATCCTTCCCCCCCTCTGTCTCCTTCGCCTCGTCCTCGCGCCGCTCGCGCTCGCGCTCGCGCTCCTCCTCCTCGGCCTTCTTGGCCTCCTCCCCCTCCTTTGGCGGTGTGGAATTGACCCACCGCTTATCCTTCAGCCCCGGGCGGGTGGTGTGCAGCGCGCGCGAGAGCGGCGGCCTATGCCACTCGAGGTAGTCCCCCGCACAGCGGGAGGGGCCGGCTACGGGCTGTTGCGCGGCCGCAGCGGTCGCGCGCAGCAGCGACGAGCCGGTGCCCGGGCCAGTTGCCACTAGGGACAGGCGGCGGGCCGACCGTGGGGCCGACCGCGCGGCGGCGCGGATGGGCAGCATGCTGGTTCGGTGGGTGGGTATGTCGTGCGTGGGGCGGTAATCTCTATGCAATGTAGTTTTGGTTTGTGTCGAGGTGCTGAATGAATGCAGTGAAGTGGAAGTGGAAGTGGATGAGTGGATGAGTTGGCGGATGGATGTGGATGGATGTTCGCCGAGGCCTGCCAGTGTCGATGGATGGCGTTAAGCGAGCGAGCGAGAAGTGGAGGGCCGAACGCACGCTTGGTCAGTGGATTGGGATTTCGGGCTGAGTCTGCTCTGCGCTCTGCGCTTTGCGTCGCTCGCCCTCACGTGGCGGAGATGCGTCGTGCGTCGCAGTCGGTACGCTGTACGCTGGAGCCACGGCGGCGCGCTCGCTCGACCCGACTCGCTGACTCGCCCGCTCGCTCGCTCGATTCGATGCCCCCTCGAGGCAGGCAAGAGATAGGGGAGATTGAGGGCGATTGAGGCCAATGACAAAGCGGCCCTGCCGCCTAGAAGCTTCGACAATGCTCTCCTCTGCTCTCCACACGCCGAGTACACATAACTACCTGCATCGCATAGCCCAAAGTCCTCCGCACAGCTAAGTAGACAGGAGATCCAAGAAATAGAGCAGCCTATGGACAGATGATCGTTATTCACACATGCACGCGATCAGAGATGACGGATGGGTGGGGGGTTGGGTAGAGGTTGAGGGATGGAGGAGACGGGAGGCGGCAACGGCTTCGGCCGAGGAACCGAAAAAGCCGCCGTCGGTGGCACCTGGGATTCAAATGACCTCATCCACGCAATGCGCGCAATGTTATGAGATCACTCTGCCTCGAGGCATGTAGTTGCACGCCGACGCGCTCGCTCGCTAGTTCTTGCGACGAAGCAGACGATCACGCATCTCACGCCCAAGGGCCTCGCGGTCACGCCTGTCGTCGTCCTCATCCTCGTCCTCGTCGCTGTCGAGGTCCCCGCTGAACACGATCACATCGCCCTCAGAGTCCTCGTCAGAGTCCTCCTCGATCGCCGGCGTGCACGTGATGATGGGCAGCGCGGACGACGCGTGCGAGGCAGTCGAGGTGACCGACTCGGTCGGCGACATCGGCGAGTGCTCGACGATGCGCGGGGGCGTGACGATCAGCGTCGTGACGCTGTCGCTGCGCTTCCACGAGCGCGAGGGAGTGCCGGGAGTCGCTGGGAGGGACATCTGGCGCATGGTGCGTAGCGAGAGCGGCGGGGTGTTGCGCGTCGACGGGGGCGTCGGTGGGAGCGAGAACTGGCGTGCAGCAGTTGCCCGGCTGAACACGGTCGCGGGGCGCTCGCGCTGTGGCTCACGACGGGGCGAGTCGTTCAGCGGAGGCATCGACTTTGGCCTTGCCAGACGCCCGTTGGTGCGCTCACGCAGGAAGGGGGCAAGCCGCGACGTCGACTGGGGGCTGTCGGGAGTCTCGGGACGACGGAAGGGGTAGTTGAACGACATGACCACCTCCTCGGTAGGAGTTTGGGGACCACCGCCGTCCGAGTCGACAGAGTCCCACGAGTCGCTGCGGACTTGAGCAGGGGGGCGCTCGTCAATGGTACTACCAGCCGACATGCGGTTCATCTTGGCCTGGATCTGGGCCAAGCTGGGCAGGCGTGAGCGGCTGCGAGGTGACGGGGTGCCGCGCTGGTCGTGGTGCTGCGCGTCCGACCGGGTGCGGAAGTGGACAACGTTGGCAGCGTCCTTCTCTGCCTGAGCCGCAAAGTCACGAGCAGACAGGCGAGGAAGGTGGCGGTTGAGCTGCTGCATGTTGAAGAAGACGGTTTCTTCCGGGGAAGGGTCGGCCGAGTGGTGGTGGTGGTGTGCGGGGATGGTAATCTCCTGCACGAGGCTGTCGTCGTCGTCGTCCGAGGGAGTAGGGGAGGCGTTGTGCTCGCGCTCGCGACGCTCCTTGGCGTGCTCGACGACCTGCCACAGGGGCTGGGTACGGCCAGCAAAGCTCCTGGCGCGGTACTTCTGCCGCGGCCATGAGCCCATGCCGTCAAAGAGGTGGTTGCCACTGCCATGGGAGCCGAGGGAAGGTGCATCCATGAGCTCCATGTCGAGGGGCGAGCAGGTGTCGGCCTCGAGGGCGGCCTCTGCCACCGAGTACGCGACGTCGCGAGCAGCGGCGTTTGCGCCTGCCTGCGACTGAGAGAAGAACAGGGACATGACGAGTTGGGAGAAGGTAAGGAAGAAAGAAGAAGAGGTAGTGTAATAAGGGTTGAGGGAAGTCGAAGAGTCGTTGATTCTGTTTGAAAGCTGTGTCGATTAGTTCACGCGACCGAGACCAGCCCGAGCGTCGCCGTTGCAGTAGTAGTAGTAGGAGTAGATAGGGAGGGGAGACAAGTATTGGTCGCCGTCAAGGCGAGAGGGTCGAGAGTAGAGTCGATGTGTGAGTCGAGGTTACCAGAACCCAGGTTTGCAGCGCAGTAGCCAGCCGTGCTTTTCAAGTTGTTTCTCAGTCACCGGTCACCAGGAGCAGGACAAGAAGAGTTGGAGAGCTGTGGTGGCGAGAAGAAGAGAGAAGGGAGACGAAAGACAACTGTGTCTTTTAAATGTTTCCTTTGTTCCCTTGTGCGAGGTGTTGGCGTCAACGGGCTGTCTGCTTGTCAGCAAGATTGCGCATGGGTGCAAGGGAAAGGAAAGAGATGGCGGGCGAGTGAGTGAGCGATGGGCTCGAGGATGACATGAGGCGGCCGTGCGGACAGTGTGGGTGGGTGTGGGCGGGTGTGGGGCGAGAGGAAGCATGCAAATCATCGGGGTGATGAGAGACGACAGAGACGGCGGCCGAGTGGTGCTCGAGGCGGGGGTGATCACGGTTGCCAACATGGTTGCCAGCCACTGCAGCAAGCATTGCCGAAGCCACCAAACGCCTCGTAGCGATCGTACTACGAGTGCTCGTCGCTGCCGTCGTCATCCTCGTCGTCGCCTTCAGCCCACCTTCCTTGCTGACTCGACTGTCTCCCCGAGAAGCGCCCACCTTCCTCGCCACTGTGACACTGTGAGAGAGGCAGACACCAGACGCAGACAAGGAAGAATCCTCTCCCTCGATGTGATGCCTGCCAGGGCGCACCATCAGCGGCCGGTGCGCGGCACATAACGCGCACACACCGCACACACGGGCACATACTCTAGTCCAGGACGCGCAGGACAAGAGCGTACACCGCGAGGCAGAGCAGAGGCAGAGGCAGAGCAGAGGCAGAGCCGGAGCAGAGACAGCGCAGAGACAGAGCACTGCGAGTGTGTGCTATACGATCATCGCACACACACACCACCCTGCACTAGAACCACCCATTCCCCTTCCCAGCACACACTCCCAGCACACGCGCCGGCCGCAGTAGTCCTGCCCTGCCGCCGTGTTCCAGCCCTGCCCCTACTCCCTGCCTCGCCCGATTCCAGCCAGCCAGCGTCGCGTCGCCAGGTCCCAAGGCCGGCCGTAGCAGTCACCATCGAATACGAGGAAGGTTCTTCCTCAAGCCTCGAGATCTCTTCGATCTCTTCGATCTCCTCCGGGAACCGGGAAGCCAAGAAGGGAGCAGGGAGCAAGGAGTACTCACTAGCTAGCGCTGTCGAGTCAAAGTCCGGAGAGAAGGGTAGGTATCCAGTAGGGGCGACCAATGTTCTTGTATGTCGAGGTCGTACAGGATGTACGTGGTGGGGTGTGGCGTGGTCGTCAAGAGTCAAGCTTCAGGCAGGATGCAAAGAGGATTGAACTGGCGAGTGATCACGCGGGAGAATCGGCGGAGGCTGGTGGGAGTGCGAGTGTCCAAGTACGACGGGGTAGTCGTCGATATCGCGTGTTGCTTTCAGAAAGAGACGAGACGAGACGAAGGAGAAGGAAGGGACGCAGCGACAGGCGCGACGTGCCAGTTAGCAGTAGAGATTGTTGTAGGAGTTGATTGAGCGAGCGTCGAGTGCAGCACCGTTGAACCAGCAGACGGGCTGTTGTTGAGAGAGAGTTGATAAGAGAAGAGACGAGACGAGAGACGAGACTGGAGAAAGGAGAGTGGGTTGAGTGTCGAGAGGAGAGGGAGAGAGAGAGAGAGTCGACAGACGAGGAAGGAGGGGTTACGGAAGGAGAGTCGTCAGTAAGGAGAGGGGAGAGGAGGGAGATGGTCGGAAGGAAGGAAGGAGCAAGTGTCGAGATGGAGAACGAGAGAAGGGAGATGGATACTACTGGGTGGGTGCGTGTCGTTGACTGCATGTAGCAAGTCTGCCACCTAGAGAGAACACAGGGAGAGAGAAGAGCACGAGTAGTCGCCAGGCGCTATACAGGGAACAAGGGAGGGAGGCTGATGGCAGACAACGCGGCTTGGCACAGTGGTGGGGATCAGGACGGCTCAGGATGGCTCAGGACACGGATCAGGGTGGCTTCCGGTAGGTTAGGGTTTATTGTTCGCGGTGGGCAGCCAGACGCAAGAGCAGAGGTCATAGCCCAGGGCCGACGCGACACGCTCCCGGACGTGCCTGCCCTAGACTGGCCTTTGTGTGTGAGAGTGTGTGTGTCTGCGACGCGCTAGAGTAGAGTACGAGGAATGTCTCCGCGTCTCCGCCCAAGAACCGCACGACATCCGCAGTAGTACGCGCGTTCCAAGCGAAGTTTGATTCCATCAACCTATCAGCTGTTTCTCGTTTCAGCCGTCTCCCGTGCCATGCAGTGGACGATATTCAACATGCCATCTCGTCGCTCTCGCGGGTGGGTCTCGTCGCTGCCGACAACCGTGCCGTACACGCACTCATCTGCCATGTCGCCATGTCATCTACGTACTGTATGTAATCTGATGCGCATGTATCTGCCAACCGATGCAGCGCCTCCCTCGCCTGGCCACGCACATGCACTGCCCAGGTGGCCAGATGCACTATGGCATGTGCCATGTGTGCGCGCGCAGCTGTCCGCCGCGTCCGAACACGACGACATGACGATGTACGGGCCCCTGCCCTTCCACCCTTCCATCTCGTCTAACCTGTCTTCTATCTACCTGGCCTAGCCTGACTCGTGTGCTCTTGCCTGACTTCTGCAGCCCTTCTACAACCCCTGCCCCCTGGGACGCTGGGACACCTAGCACTCCATCGTCATGATCGGCACATTTTCGCATTTCCCCCCTCCTCCAGTCACTCGCTCGCATTCACTGTTTTAGGGAAATGAAGCCAAAGCCGGAGAGTGCGCAGAGCCAGTGGAAGCAGGAGCCAGCCGCATGGAGAGTCTGACACTCTCTCGTACGCACAACGGCATGGGCATCTGGCATATCCCATGCATAGAGCACACCGCATCACATGCATGCAGTCTCGCATCCGCATCGATCGCATGCGAGCGTGCGAGCATGCGCTCGTGCATCGCTCTGCGTACGACATACGACACGACATGCGAGAGATGTACGCAGATCGTCGCTCGCTGTATGTGCAGGGGGCTGGTCGCTGGTCGCCCAGGGCGGCAGTAGCGAAGTCGACATGCTGCATACATTCTATAGCGCTATAATGCGCGAAAATGACCACAGAAGGGACCGGAGAACAAGGCCAGAAGCTAGAACGCTCGCTCTCTCGGCTCGGTTGCTAGACCAGTCACTGGCTGATAGTCGTACTTCCCCCTCTCTGCGGGATTATCGGACTCGAGTTACTGTAGTAGTGCGGCTACTCGCCGTAGTGCAAACAGCGACTACCCTACCCTCTCTCTACCTCCTATCCTACCCTCAGCGCAGCATGTCGAGCTCGTCGAGGGAAATGTCATCAGCAGCATGAGGAGACACGAACACGCCTCGAGCCCCATCCCACTCCTCGCCGCAGCTATTCGCCATGTCGCCAAGACTACGCGTCTCGAGCTCATGAACGACTCCTACGCCTGGCGCAGCTGGCGCAACTTGACCAGGGTGGGACGAGTAAACAGGACTCGAGCGCAATTGGAGTATGAGTGGAGGCGTAGTGGTGGCGCCGGTTTGTCTCCCTTGCACGCCCGTGCCTTCCCTGGTGCAGGTGGAGATTACTGCGATTGATTCCCGCGATCCGAGTCCTGCTAGTCATGCAAACGTTGTGCGTTTCGTTTGCGTGGCGTCAGCCATGGGGTTGGGGTGATACAGCCACAGATGCCAGCCTGCAGCCTTGTTTGTATTGCATGTATTGATGCGGTGAATGCACGAATGCACGAATGCACGAATGCACGTTATGCCTCGTATTGCCGTGCCGTCGTCTGCCGCGTGCCAGCCACAGAGCGAGACGTTAGCCGTGTGCTGTCCGTCTGCTGTGGGGTACCAGAGAGGGAGGAAGGCAGCGCAGTGGACGTGCGGCGTTTGATATCAGGCGTAGGTCGTGCAGTCATCGAAAGCAGCGGCACGCATGACCCGATCAATGTTCGACGTGCATGGTATGTAAGAGCAGCAAGAGTCGACGGGCGAGGCATTTCTCGCGTTATCACAGCCTTTGATGACCACGGCTGCTCGAATAGCCACATCGGGCTGCTTCCTTGCGGTGATTACCATCGAAACCATCTAATCAGTCAGTGATCCGATCTGAGCTCTGTTCGCCATCTGTGCGTCGGGTCGTCCATCGGCATCGCGTGTTAATCGAGGCCAGCCCTGCTTGCATCTGGCTCTGGCTCTGGCTCTGGCTTGGCGGCAGATATAGCACTGGGCATGTCAGTTGGGCCATGGTCGGCATGGTCATGTCACCTCGGCGAGGGACGGAAGCTTATGTCATGGCATGATCGGGTGGATGGTGGTCCGGACTGTGGAAGGTTGGGGCTATCCACCTCTCCAGATGTCATACTCTGGCTGTCATAGAGTATGGCAGGGAAGCTTGCCTCAAGTGAGAGAGGAGTTGGGAGTTGAGCGGGGTGTGTTACTACACGGGAGATGTGAGTGGTGAGCGAGGAGGAAGGTGCAGAGGAAGGAAGGAAGGTAGGAAGGTAGGAAGGTGGATCGTCGCTCTGCCGATGTTCGGCGTCGAGGTGAACTGTGCATCGACCAGTGCACAGCGCACAATTATAACGCTCTATTCTAATATCTATGGTCTATGGTCTGTGGTCTAGATCGGTGCTAGCAGAGCAATGCCAGCTGCCTGGTGGCAGGCAGCCTTCTGGGTAACGCCAGATTGCCCGCGCCACTGAGCTTGGCGTGATTGACGCGCCCGACGTTACTTCGTTGCGCGTAGAGCTGACGAGACTCTAACCCTGCTAACACATGGTCGTCGTCACTGGGCGCTCGCTCGGCGATCGCTTCGCTCACGCCTCGCTCCCACTCACGCACTCACCCCCGCCAGCGCACTCGCAACCTTGCTCTTCGCCCGCAGCCGCGCGCCAAAGAAGATAAGCGCGACAGGCGCCACAGCCAGCGCGGTGCCCAGCGCAGCGACGACCGTGCTCGCGACGGGGTAGCCCAGGTTGGTGTACATCTGCGACGCGAAGAGCGGGAAGACGGCGGAGAAGGTGTTGCGCACAAAGGACTGGGCCGCCTGCGCGGAGGAGGAGTAGATCTCGTACGCGTCGGCAAAGTAGTTGCTGCTGTCAGCTGGTTCTCTCCCCAGACTCCTTCTTCGTCTTCCTTCCTCCTTCCTTCTCCTTCTCCTTCTCTTTTCTTCCTCTCCTTTCTTCCCCGTCTCTCCTTCGAAACCCCCCTCCCTCCCTCACTAACCTCTCCCCACACTGGTACTCACAAAACACTACTGTACATGACGTACACCCCACACATCGACAGCGACAAAAACACAGCCGGCACAGCCCAGTGCACCTCCGGCCGCCCAGTCCACGCATAGACATACATCCCCAGCGGGAACAGCAGCCCACCCGTGGCAGCCCAGTACAGCCGCGCCTCGGGCGGCGCGCGCCCCGTCTTGCTCCGCTTCGCAGCCAGCGCGTACAGATACTCCTGGTGGTAGTTTGCGAAGAAGCCCAGCACCCCGCCGACGAGGGTGCACGCCAAGGATGTGCCCGTCAGGCCTGGGCTCCAGCCGTACTGCGAGAAGACGAGGAGGGTCGAGCTCGAGCCGAGCATGATGCAGCCCCAGGCGAAGCCGATCCAGAGGGAGATGGCGGTGACGATTGGCTCGGTGAGGAGGTATTCTGCGGTCAGCCGAGTTTGGTATGGTTGGGTGTGAGACGAAGGGAAGAAGAGGAAGGAGGAGGTTTACGATGGAGGATGAAGAGCCCTTCGCCGTAGCATACTCACGTAACGGCCTGACCGCGGACACCCGCACGAGGGTGAGGAAGCTCGCCTTCTGCAGCTCGGCCGCAGCCATGTGCCTCACCCCCGTGCTCGCGGTGAGCTTCTTCGCCCTCCTGGCCAGGAGCACGTCCGCACGCGTCTCCCTCAGCACAAGGAGGTTGAGCACGCACGACGCAGCAGTAGCAATAGCCTGGATGCCATAGCACCACTGTAAACCAAGCTCCTGCCCAACCCAACCAAAGATCACGCCGCCAAGCGACTGCCCCGCGAAGATGAAGATCGTGAACACGTTCATGGCCTTGCCCCGCTCCTTGGCGTGGTAGATGTCCGCCACAGTCCCGCCGGCCATCGAGTTGCCCACAGACGAGGCCATCCCTTGCTGACTGTCAGCGACACCCGCCGCACATCACTCACGAACCACCTTGCCGCCAGCAGGCCGGGGAAGGAGTGCCCCCATATCTGCGGGATGAAGAGGACGGCCGTGAGCACCGACGTGACCTGGTAGATCATGTTGCGGCCGAACACCTCGCTCATCGGCGCGAGGACGAGCGGGGTGACAGCACACGCGAGGAGGTACGTCAGGAACGTGAGCGTCCACTGCCCGTGCGAGACGTGGAAGAACGGCATCCCCCACTGCGCCATCACGCCCGCGCTCGTCGCGTTCGTGGCCGTCAGCGCGGTGATGAAGCACACCGTCCACAGTGTGGCAGTCTTGCGCACCCGCGACCAGTTGTACGGGTTCTGCCATCAGCCAAGTCCTCGTCTCAAGGGGGTCTCGACGCACCTGCGGATCCCCCGGCATCCACTCGACGATCACGACCTTCTCGCTCCCCTTGCCCATGTCCACCTCGGCCTCCTGCGCGCGCACTGCCCCGCCCTCGTACATCGAGACGTAGCCGCTCTCCCTCGTCGCGGAGCGGAGCATCATCTCAAACTCGGTGCTCTGCGTTGACGTCATCCGCCGCGAGAGGGAGAGGCCGCGGGAGATGGCCGCGCCGTCAGTGAAGCCCGTGGCGTACTGCGAGGATGTGGAGGGCCGCCGCGTCCGGCCCGTGAGGATGCGCGACACGGGCTGGAGGGGGGGCACGTCGTCGTCCTCATCGTGGGAGGTGGAGGTGGAGGTGTCCGAGCTGACACTGGGTTTGCGTTCTGGCTCGGAGGGGGGAGTGGGGGTGGCGGACTTCTCATCGTCAATCTTGGGTTCCGCCACCACCTCAGCCTGTGTTTCGGAGCTGGCTCGTGGCGGGTGCGCTGTATCGGTGTGTTGCTCGTCGCGCATGATGAGTGAGTGAGTGAGTATTACTTTGTGAGTCTCTGCACTGCTCCATCTCGCTCTTCTGCTATTATCGCGCTCGCTCGCCGCCGCCGTACGCGCCGTGCTTTGTCAGTATCTGCTGAATCTGGTGGACAAATTTATCTCGGATCGGAGGAGGTGGGGCGAATTGGCCGATACTAGGGCGGGTCTCGGTATTCGGCATTGCGCGATCCTTAGGGCGTGGGTGGTATCGATAGGAGCGAGGGAGTGATGGGCAGCATGCATGCTTTGGTAGCGAGAGGAGAGGTGTCGACAGCGCTCACTATGAGGTCGAGGTCGAGGTCAGAGGCGGACGTTGGACGTGATGGCGAGTGCGGTATGGTGCAGTGGAAGTCGCCGATGTGCCTTGCCGCCGGCATGATGCCCACATGAGCTGGATCACATCAGCCAATGGTGGGGTTTGTCTGCTGTGCGGAGAGCCGGTGGGCCGATGCGATTGTGCGTGAGCTGCGTTCTGCTGCAAAGCGTCCATGTCATTAAGGCCTGTGAGGGATAATCGCTGAACGAGATAAAGGAGGTCCCTCTCAGTGGAGCACAGTGGCGAACTGCTGACTGACCCGCCTCGCAGATTGCGTCAGATCTGCTGCTCGTGACTGCAACTGAAATGCGAGTGCAGATGCGAGCTCCAGTATGGCCAAAGGCCGCGCTGCGGTCCTGAGATTGCGGTCGCTGAGTACCTCGCGCACTGGACGAGGTAGGTGCGACAGTTGCTCGAGCAGCGGCTTACCAATGTGCTGTTAGGCCACGTCCCTCAGCAGGCTATGCATCACAGCCAGACCTCGGCCTCCAGCAGTCTCCATCTGCATCTCAGAACCACTCCGTCACGTATGCATGCAGATAAGCATGCCGGCTGATAACCCGCTCTCCGCCGACGCTCCAAATGATGTGTCACCAGCCACCGCCCACCGCACATATCGCGCATCGTTTACGCAACTCCGCACCGCACAATTCGCGCGGGAACCCAGGCCGCGATCCCACCGCGCGGTACACCATTCCACCTCGCTAGAGGGTCACAACTCGCAATCGCCGTCGAGAGCAATACTCGCGCTCCATCTATGTATATAGCGACTCTCTGATATGCCGGACTACTCACAAGGCATATCGCCACTTACCCGCTCACCTCTCACACTCGCAATGGACATCCCGTCGCACCTGCCTACCGTCTCGCTCGTGGTGCAGAACCTGCACTGCCCGTCGTGCGTGGACACGATCCACGCACTGCTAGCCCATGTGCCCGCTGTACAGAATCTCGCCGTCTCGCTCCTCCTCCACAGAGTGAGCTTCGGCGTGGACACCTCCGTCCCCGGGTCGGGCTCGACCTCCACCGCCACCTCGCCGCGCAAGGTCGACCGCGTAGTCAGCGAGGTGAAGCGCGTCCTCGCCGCTGAGGGGGGGTTTCTCGTCGAAACAGAAGAAAAGGCGCCTTCCGTCGTCGCTCGCCGGACGCGTGCGGTGTCCACCGCGTGGTGGCCGAGCTGGGTCGGCCGCAGGAGGGAGGACAAGCGCGCACAAGTGGCGGAGCTGAGGCGTCTGCGGCATCTGGAACACTGCGCCGCCTGTCGCGAGGAGGAGGCGGCCGGCGGCCTCGGCCCCGCGCTGCTGCCTGATCCGCCTGTCGCGGACGAGGTGAGGGCCACGACCCTCAGTATCGAGGGGATGACTTGTGCGTCGTGCACTGGGTCCATCGAGGGGGCGCTACGTGCGCACCCGGCCATCGTTGGTGTCGATATCAATCTCCTGTCAAACTCTGGAGTCATTCGGCACAAGGCGCGGCTGCCTGCGTCGGAGCTGGTCGAGCTGGTCGACGACCTGGGTTTCGAGTCCGAGGTGGTTGACTCGCGGCCTGAAGGTGTCGACAAGGGGAAGGACGCAGAGCCGGCACGTACACTCCGCACGACGCTCAGCATCGAGGGCATGACCTGCGCGTCTTGCTCGTCCGCCATCGACCGCGCGCTGCGCTCCCTCGACGGCGTGCGCGATGTCAGCATCGACGTCCTGGGCAACAAGGGGGTCGTTACACACACCGCCACACTGTCCCCGGCCACAATCCAGGCCACAATCGAGGACGTAGGCCACGGCGCAGTCATCGCCTCAACCGAGGACGACACCCAGCCCGACCCGCACACGCGCACCGTCTCCGTCCGTGTCGACGGCATCTTCTGCAACCACTGCGTCCGCAAGATCAACGACCACCTCGCAACCCTCCCCCTCAGCTTCACACCCGTCTCCCTCAACAACCACACCACGACACTGACCTACCGCCCCCGCGACCCCCTCACCATCCGGGACATCCTCGCCTCCCTCACTGCCCTCGCGCCCGAATTCGACGCCGTCGCAGTACGCCACCAGACCCTTCTGGAACGCAGCCAGGCCATCCAGCGGCGCGAGGTGCGCATCCTCGCCTGGCACCTGGCTCTCGCCGTCGCGGTCGCCATCCCGTCCTTTGTCATCGCCATCGTCGGCATGGTCATCCTGAAACCATCCCACCCGCTCAGAAAGTACTTTGACGTTCCCGTGTGGGGCCAGGCCAACCGCGGCACAGTGGCACTCTGGCCCCTCGCGACTATTGTGCAATTCGGCGTCGGGTGGCTGTTCTACCGCCGCGCGCTGAATGCGCTCTGGCCCCATCTCCGGGTCCTCGTCCCGCGCGCGCTCCAGACCCGCTCGATGCGCCGCCTCGCGCCCCGGCCTGTGACGTGGCGGAGCGCGTTCTCCTTCGGGAGCATGGATCTGCTCGTCACGCTGTCCACGACAGTTGCGTATGCGGCATCCCTCGCCATGCTTGCTATGGACGTGCAAGCCCCTCCCGGGGAGATGAGCGTCGGCACGTACTTTGACTCGTCGGTTTTCGTCATCATGTTTATTCTGCTTGGAAGGACGATCGAGGCGTACGCAAAGAGTAGGACGACGGATGCAGTAGGCTTGCTGGGGAGTCTGCGGCCGGCCACGGCGTGGCTCGAGCCGGCGAGTGGCGACGCCACCGACTCGGGAGAGGGCGACACCGCCAAACCCGCGTCGTCTGAGAAGGATGCACCCGACAGTGTACCCACGCTGAACAAGGACGAGCACGACACCAGCTCCTCGACAGCTTCTGATGGCGGCTCCGAACGCGCGCGCGAGATCCCAATCGAGCACGTAGAGTACGGCGACGTCGTGCTCGTCCGCCCAGGCTCCCTCCCGCCCACGGACGGCGTCATTGTGTCCGGCACGTCGACGTTCGACGAGTCCTCCCTCACGGGCGAGTCCCTCCCCGTCACCAAGGGGCCCGGGGACGAGGTTCTCACCGGCACGACGAACCTCTCCTCGCCGGTTTGTATCCGGGTGACCTCGCTCGCCAGCGAGACCATGCTCGAGCGGATCATCAAGGCCGTCGCGGACGCAAGTGGGCGCAAGGCGCCTCTCGAGCGCGCGGCCGAGCGCATCACCGGCGTCTTCGTCCCCATCATTGTTTACGCTGCGATCCTGGTCCTCGCGCTCTGGCTCGGCCTGACGTATGGCGGGGTGGTCGACTCCTCGCACTACCACGGGTCTGGGGGCCGCGCCTTCTTCGCCCTCGAGTTTGCCATCTCCTTCCTGGTTGTGGCGTGTCCCTGTGGCATTGGGCTGGCCGTGCCGTGTGCCAATGCAGTGGGTAATGGTCTCGCCGCTGCGGCCGGTATTCTCGCCTCAGGCGGCGGCGAGGCGTTCACGGCCGCGCGGGGTGTCAAGACCATCGCCTTTGACAAGACCGGTACCCTCACAGTCGGGAAGAGCGTCGTCACAGACAAGTACACCGCCACGATCCCCTCCATCGACGGGAGGGATCTCCTCGCGGCAGTCCGTGCCGTCGAGGCACAGTCCACCCACCCTCTCGCCGTCGGACTCGTCGAACACCTCGACGCCCTCGGCCTACCCTCCGCCCCAGCTATCGCCGAGAGCACCGAGATCCCCGGCCGCGGCCTGCGCGCCCTCGTCGCCTCTGACCCCCCGCTCGAGCTCCTCATCGGCAACGCCGCCCTCCTGGAAGACAACGACACCCCCATCTCCCCCGAGATCGAGGCCCGCCTGCACACCTGGGCCAGCGCCGCCAACTCTGTCGTCCTCGTTGCCGCGCGCACTGGCACCACGCCATTCGCCCTAGCCGCGGCATTTGCCCTCTCCGACCCTCCGCGCGACACGACCCGCGCCGTCCTCGACGCCCTGCGGCAGAAGTACAAGGTCGTCATGCTCTCCGGCGACAACGCAGTCACCGCCCGCGCAGTGGGCAAGGCCCTGTCCATCCCCGAAGGGGACGTACACGCCGCCCTAGGACCCGAAGGGAAAGCCACCGTCCTCGCTGAGCTCAAAAAATCCGGGCCGGTCATGTTCGTCGGCGACGGGCTGAACGACGCCGTCGCGCTGGCCGCGGCGGATGTCTCCGCGGCGATGGGGCATGGGTCGCAGGCGACGCTGGCTAGTGCGGACTTTGTGCTCCTCCGGTCGGATCTGTCGGCCGTGCTCACGCTGCTGAGGCTGAGTCGGCGGGTGAGGAACCGGCAGTACTTGAATTTGTTCTGGGCGATGGTGTTTAACTCGGTTATGCTGCCTATTGCTGGGGGGGTGTTGTTCCCTGTTGGGTTTAGGCTTAGTCCTGTGTGGAGTGCGGTGCTTATGGCGGCGAGTAGTGTTAGTGTTGTGCTGTCCAGTCTGGCGCTGCGGTGGGGTATTTAGCAAATATTGGTTGGGATTTCATGTTAATCCTGCTTTGCTACAGATGGGTATGGGGAGGGGGGTTCGACTTGAAGACAGTTGTTGGATGATGGTGAAAATGAGAGGGAGTGAGTAGACGAAAGAGAGAGCTCATATGACTTCCGCAAGAACAAGACGCACTTGAGAGATGCTCAACACAACAGTATTGGAGAGGTATTGTCCAAAGACGAGTGCTTCTATACCACACTTAGCGAACAAGATGTACTTGTCAACCAGTTTGCCATCCTGCCTGATCAGTTTAATCCAACCTTCGTATGCATGCTTCGCCATGGGACGATTGAGGAGACTTCGAATGAATGCAGCTCGAGCTCGTGGCGGAGTGGCGATCGATGTGGCACCGCGGATCATCACTGAGCAAACACGACGGACAAGGAAGGAGAGGATCGGATCTGCGAGATGTATACACGCTTTGATGTGCGTCGTTGTGGCAGATAGCATGTTGTAGTGATTAATTGCAAGGGTGGCCTCGACCACCGACTCGCCGTCCGCCTCGAGCCCGGCCGGGTCGACGGAACAACATCTAGCCTGCGGCCATCACCCACCATCATCGCCCGGCTTGCCGTCACGTTCGGCTCGACTTTGAGCACCTGTTGACGGCCGTATGGAGGAGCAAAATGCCCGTACAGCATACACGTGAAGCCGTGCCATCATTTCCTGCTGCATCCACTCCGTCCACCCCAGTGCTGGCCAAGACTACCTCCAGAAAGGGATTGACGTGTCGGACGACATACGCCAGGGCCGTCGAGCTCACGGACCATGTCAGTCCACCTCGAGCTCGACTCACCCCGCTCACCCGACGACAAGTCGAGCACCTGTTACCACATGCTTGGCAGCAACATGCATTCATGTCCAGCTCTCTTCCCTGCCTTCACGGAGGTCACGACTCTGCAACTCAGCAGAGCCCCAGCGCACGCCACTCGACGCGTCTCGCACAGACCCACACATTGCACTCACCTTTGTCCCTCGACGTCCCTCTCCTCGACCTCATCAAGGCCCGTTCTCCCGCTGTTCCTCCTCTCGGGCCTCTGCTCGTCTCCCGTTAGTCTCATTAGCGGTTTGCTCTCTGTTCCGTACTTCTCTCCTCACTCTCGTTCATCTCTCGCTCCATCTCGCCTCCTGCTCGCCACCACCAACTCACTACGCTCTTTCAAACTTTACCTCGCGATGCGGCTGGCCGCGCTGCTCCTCCTGCCACTTGCGCTTGCGCACGCAGCGGCGCCGCTCACGAACGCCCATAGGCGGCACCACGCCGCTCTTGCGGTTCGACAGAGGCCGGGAGGGCCTCCTGACGACGATGATGATGATGTGAGCCCCGTGTCGAGCAGCATTGGCGACGACGACGAGCCTTCGAGTTCGGCTGCTGCCTCTTCCTCCTCGTCCACAAGTTCATCCGCAATCGTATCTTCGACCACCTCGTCTACCAGGTCACTTTCGTCGGCGGCTCCTACCTCCTCTGCGACCCCCTCCTCGACGTCATCCACGACGAGCTCAACCCGATCTACCTCCTCTGCAGCTCCCACTGAGCCGCCTACTTCTTCGCCCGAGCCCTCCCCCTCTGTGGCACCTTCATCGTCGACCACGACAAGCTCAACTGGTATGTAGCGCACAGACCTTGCCTGTCGTACATACAGCGGCTAACCCCAGTCTCCGAGTCTCCCTCGTCAACCACCACTGCCCCGACCAGTGTCTTGCCCTCGTCGTCGTCGTCCCGGTCGTCTTCCAGGTCGTCGTCGTCGTCCTCCCGCTCGCTCTCCTCCTCATCCTCCCGTACCACAAACTCCCTAACCTGGACACCCGACCCCAACCCCCCGACACTCGTCTCGAAGCCAACCGCCTCCTCGCGGAGCACATCCAAGCCCTCCGCCTCAGCCGCCAAGAGCGACGAGCAGTCCAGCGGCCTGCCAAAGCCCGCACTCATTGCCATCATCGTAATCGCAATCTTCATCGGCGGGTCGATCATCATCTTCACCCTCTTCCGGAAGTGGAAGCTCCGCCCCTCCCGCCGCTTCGACGACCGCCTCAAGCCCATCGACTTCTCCCCCACCGACACGTATTTCGAGAAGAACCGCGCCTCCCTCGACGAGGCCAGCCTCCAGCGCCGCCAGTTTGTCGCAGATCTCGACAACGACAAGGGCGGACTCGTCGGCGACCTCCACCACGACTTTACCGCCGGCCCGACCGTCGCCCCCGGCGTCGGCGCATACGGCGGAGGGATGTACCAGCACCACCAGGACCCATACCATTCAGACCCGTACGCCCGCGACCACCACGGCTCGGACTTTAGCCACAGTGCCTCAGCCTACGGCACCGCGCGCGACCACGCCTCCTCGCACGACCACTCCCCGCCCGTTCAGGACGACTACTCCTACCAGCAGGCGGTGCGCAGTCCCGTCCAGGACCCGGTGCAGCCCCACCCCCTCCAGCAGGCGTACTACAACGGCGCGTCAGAGGCACCCTCCCAGGACGACGGGTATGGGTACATTGTTCCCGGTCCGGGAGTCGCCACTGCCTCGCCTGCGCACAGTGCGCATGCCCAGCTTCCCGCCGCGCATGGGTCACCGGCACCAGTACCCCTCACGGGCGGGGAGTTCTTCAGCCCCGACTTTTCGGTCAATGGCCGCCCTACTGGGTCTGATGGGGGTGCGTATGCCCAGGCGGCGACGTACCGGTACTAAGTGGTTACGATTCGTAAGACTGAGGGCTTTGGATGCAATGTTGTGACTCGATTGTGTCGAAGACCGGGCAGTGTGGCGAGTGTGGCGCCACTCTGAGCGCCGATCGACACCAGGTCGCTGTTATCCACTTACCCCCTTCTGACACATGCAGTGCGGTAATGCACTGCAGCACAGCCTGTACTATGCCGAGGTCGCCGTGATTCTCCTAGCGGACACCACTCCCTATAGCATTGTGACCTAGCCAACAGTCTGTGAACGCGTTCATTTCTTCATTTCAACTACATATTATCATCACATAACCTAGCCACAGAGCTGGCCGAAGAGCCCCTCGGCATCGCCCTCCTTGTCGGGGCACTGGCCCTGGATGCACGAGCGGGCATTGTCCTTGAAGCTACCGTTGGGACAGACGCAGCCGGTGTCGAGGGGCGACGAGCAGCCGATGCCGCTGGCCGCCTGGAGGGCGCACTGGACGATACAAGGGTCGACGGTGCTGGGGTCGATCTGGCGCGCGACGGGGTTGGCGGCGGCGAGGGTCGCGAGGACGGCGGCGAGGGCGACGGTGAACTGCATCGTTGTGAAGTGTTGGTGTTGGGCTGCGTTGGGTTGTTGGAGAAGTTGAGAGGCTTGTTGAGATGCGGGAGTTGGGTCGTCGATGGCAGCGTATTTATACCTTGCGAACTGGTCTTGAGAGGACGTCGTTGACTTCTCGGTGTCCGCTGCCACTCGATAGCATGTCGGCTACGTCCTTCCTGAGTCACCACGAAGTAGACTTGCTCTTGAGTCGCTCCGAGACCATCGGCGACTGATCGTATGATAATGCGAGAGAAGCAGCAACTGCGGAGTCTCCTTGCTGCTGTCGACGGCATCTCTGTCGTCTACGAGGCAGCGAGCTACTCCGCCGACGGAGTCCCCAGAATCGCTACCGGCTACTTCTAGCTGTGGTCTACATCTCACAATTCCAAATCACAATCGGGGGACGCTACTAGCTGCGAAAGACAGACAGATAGTGCAAGCGCTATCCTCAGTAACTCGGACACGTGCAATGCGGGGCCATCGAGCGTCGGATCAAGACTGAGCGTCGCAAGAGGCATCGCCACTATCCGAGGTCAGCGACGATCGAGAGAGTGGACATGTGATCTTCGCTTCGACGCGCTAGAACGAGGTTAGAGCTGCGGACACATCTGCACTGCTGCGATGTCCGGCATTGACTACGAGTTCTCTGAACAGAACAAGGTCGCAACCCCTACACGAGTGACATGTCCGTACCGGATCAACCATGATGTAATCGGTGAATGGCCGAGTTCCGACGCTATCCAAGTTAGTGCGATCGCCGGCGCTTGGTCGTCGGACATCGCTGTCGCGTGAGCCCAAGCTGGAACTAGTCTGCGCATCGGGTAGCTCGATCTAGCGGGGACCATACAGCGCACTACATGTCGGGCATCGGTGACTTGCGTTGGAAAACAGTCAGCCGTCGGATGTCCACGAAAGACGTTAGGCTATCGCGCAGGACACGTGCAACCTGTCTGCTTGTTGACACTGTTGACGCTGACACTCGCCGCAGCGAGATAGTGCGCCTCGGTGATTAGAGACCAAGCAGGACTGGGGTCGAGCTGGTAAAGATGACCGCGGCATGCCGTCGCCGTTCGGGAATGGCATTGCCACTCTTGCGCCGAGTCGACGCAAGTGCATATGAACTTGTCTCATTTGACTTCGGCGCGCATTCTGAGTGACTTGAGAAGAGCTAAGGCGAAGTTAGTGCAGCTCTTTCACGTGCTCTTCCTGCGATGACATGTGACTCAGCATGTCTCGCTGTAATCGATGGCCGTCAATGGTAGCATTCTCAAGTGCAGCGCTGGAAATCGAGATAGGATGTATCAGGTGCCGAGGCGGGAGTACCAGTCGACTGGCTACAGTGAGACCGATGACATCGCCGTCCACCAAGTCGAGTGCACAGCACCAGCTACTAGATTATTGCCATGTCCACCACTAGCAGATCAACTACTACCTAGTCCCATGGATCAACCTCCGCCTCCCGCGCGCAGTTGACCAAGTACTCCTCGATACTCTGGAACGTGACATTCACCGGCGGTGGTGGCGGCACTTCCCGGCTGGCTATGCGCGCGGCGTACGTCCGACCGACCAGGCTGCTGCGTATCTCCTCCTCCACCATCGCCGCGATGTCCTTTTGCGAATCAGCTGCGCCAGGCAGCAACGCCCGCCAGGTGGTGTACACCTCGCCCGAGCGCTCCCACGGGACCTGCTCAAGGCCGTAGATGGTGACCGAGGCGGCGTGGTATGGCAGGCACTGGCACTTTGTCGCCTGGTGGATAATGCGGTTCACGTCGTCTTCGTAGTCAGAGTCTTCCTCGTCCAGCTCGGCCATCAGGTCGTGCATGCAGTCCATGCATGTCTCGCGAGGGCGCTCTTGCACGAGCTGCTTGAAGGGCATGACGATGTGGTCGGGCGGCACGGGTGCAAGCGGCTTGCGTGCCGCTGGGTCGACAGGCTCCCAGGCCGGCCAAAAGACGACCTTGAAGCTCTTCACATCGGAAAAGTGTGGTGCGATTGACGCCCATCCCTTGTGAAGGCTGCGGTGTTAGCAGACAGGACTGCGCAGAACCGCTGTACTCACTACCGCCTGGTGTCTATCGGATAGAAGTACACCACAGTGTCGAGCAGGGCGCCGTTCCACTCCTTGCCTGGGGAGTACAGGAGGCACTCGGCATCGACGTTGCGGAAGACGAGTTTGCGCGGGTCCAGCCCGTTCTGCAGCTCACACATGTCCGTCCCCAGCCCACCATCGCACACCTGCCGTAGCGTGTGCTCGTGATTCGGGTGGATATTCGGCGCGAGTCGGAGCACCTGCACGCCGGTGAACAGCGGCGCGAGGTACGACGCCAATCCGCACAGCGCGGCGTCGTGCGAGCCCAGTGTGAGCACTTTGACATGCGAGAGCAGTCGTGCTTTGAGATTGCGGCCGGGCGCGAACCACCCCAACGTGTCGAGGAGGACCTGTTGCCGCTGGTTGCCGGGGAGTTGCGGGCGGGGCCGCTTATCAGTGCCACTACGTTTGCCGCTCCTGAGCGACCCCCGCAGGAGGCTCCAGGCGCTGTCGTCGTCGAGCGTTACGCAGCGGTAGACTCTCGGCCCTGCCACAGAGTAGAACATGCGGCTGACACGGAGACATGTTGCTTGGGTGGGGAGGTCAGCTGCGGCGATTATGCTCTCGATGATATGGGGGATGAATGCTGCGCGAGAGGCGGCCGGTGCTGGGTACGAGCTGGCGAGCTGCTGTCAGCGGCGAGCATAGGGCTCGGTGGCGGCAGTAACAGTGCTCGTCGCTCGTGTGCGACTTCTTGTACTCACGCGAAGTCTGCCTGCCGACGTTGGGCGCGAATGCGACTGCCCGGCAGTCTGCTGCGACTGGTATACGGCCGTCGCCGTGCGTGCCATGACGGAGCGGCGTGGTTGGTGAGATGTGGGCAACCAGTGCCGTTAGTGGGCAACAGTGAGAGCGAGTTGTCAGTCGTGAATGTCGACAACAATCTCATCAGTTCCTCGAATGTGCTCGCCTTGGTGCCCACCAGGGGCAATGAAGTCGCACGCCTCGCGATCTGGCCAAAAGCTCTCTGCGCGTGATGAAACAGCATCAGATTCTCGCCGCTCGTCAGCCCGGCGGGCGGGCAAGACCTGACTGACCAAGAGATCGGGACCGCAAGCGACATGGCGGAGCTGCACACGGGATGGTAATCTGAGACGGCCATCGTCGATGCCCAGCTCATCTCCCTGTCGATCTCCCACCCCAGCGCCGGAGGGACTCCAGGTGCTCTACCCCGCTTCGCCATCTCCGAGAGCCTGGCCAGCAAGATACCGTCGGGGTGGTTGCCGACGCCGCCCCCAGTCCGTCGGCCGTGCCTGCCTCCACGGTACATGTCGCCCACCGCACCCTGGGCATCAGCATCATCACCCACCCTACCCCCACGATGTTCGGCGCGAGCCTCTCAGACCGCCTCAAGGCTGCCGTCACGCAGCTCGAGGCCACGGGCTCGTCGCTCCAGCAGCGCGCGTTAGCTGGCGCGCAATCGGTCGCGGCGGGTGCCAGTGCCGCCGGGCCAACGACCGGCAATGGAATCGGAAGTGCAAGTGGAAGTAGGAGGGGTAGTGCGGGGGGCTCGAGGGCGATGTCTCCGCCGGGGAAGAATGGCGGAGCGCCTGTTGTTGCCGGGAAGGGGAGTAGGACGGCCTCGCCTGCGCCGTTACGGCCGGGGACGCCGCAGGCTGCTCCACCGGCGGGGAGCAGCAATCCCACGTCACCGGGCGGTGCGGGGCGCACAGATGCTGCGCACCTTGCGGAGAGCGCGCTGTCGGGTTTGAGGAAGAGCTTTGCGTCGAGGAGTAGTGGCGAGCTGCAGAGGGAGGCGGGGCTGGTAGAGAAGGCGGGGAAGGTGGAGAAGGCGGAGGAGGTCAAGGCAGCGGACGCTGTCGTGGAGGACGAGAAGGAGGAGGCGAAGGCGGCGGACACCGCGGCGACGGCAGAGCAGCCGGTGGTCGAGGAGGAGCAAGATAGCATCAAGAAAGAGGAGGCAGACACTGTGGCCGAGGTCGCGACCGACGCGACACCCCTCGACAACGCCTCCACAGCCGACGATGCGACCAGCGAGGCTGCGAACGGCGTCGCGGACGCCAGCAAAGCCCTTGACAATCCACTGAGTGACACGGCTCCTGTCCCCGACGCTACTCCTGCCGCCGCTGCCGGTGCGAAGAAGAAGAAGAACAAGAAGAAGAAGAAGGGGAAGAAGGCGACGGGTCTCGAGGATGAGGACGGGGAGGACGAGCCCGAGGCAGCACAAGAGCCCCCGACGCCATCAACACCAGCAGAGACTTCCGCAGCCTCGCCGCCTGAACCAACGCCAGCCGAGCCCGCCACGCCATCAGAGGAGTCCCACCCGTTAGAGCCGGCTACCGACGCCGTGGCCGTCGCCGTCGCTGAGCCAGAACCAGAGGCTCAAGCAGAAGCTATCACACCTGAAGCCGAGGAGATCCCCGCCCCTGCGGTCTCGGCCGAAGCCGGCGAGGCTGTCGCCGACGCCGTGGTGGCCGACGCTGCCAAGACGGTCGCTGACGTCGCTGCGAAGAACCCCGACGCCGGCGACGAGGATATCACCACGCGACTGGCTGCTGCTGAGCGCCGCTTCGAGGGTACGTTCATGCATGAAATCAAGCTGACGGCAGATCTGTCTGAACGCTACACTGTTCTCCTGAGCCAGTCGCATGCCGCGAACAAGGTGCTCAAGGAGCTCACGCCGCTCGAGGGGGGCATTGGCGACGCGGACGCGCTCGAGGGCTGGGTCCGCATGGTCACTGGCAAGGTTGATATGATGACTATCGAGCTGCGCCGCTTGCAGGAGAAGATGACGCGTGAGTTTGGAGTGTAGGTCTCGCTGACGGTAGTGCAAGAGTCCCGTATCGAGGAGCTGCGCGACACTCACCGCCTCGAGTCCAAGTCGCAGACTGAGCTCATCTCCCAGCTGAGGACGCAGCTTGCCTCGGCAGAGAAGGACCTCGGAACGAAGGGCGCCGACCTTGTGCAGCTTGGCCAGCTGCGCGGCGACCTTGAGAAGGCTCGCCAGACCGCCAAGGAGGAGGAGGAGAAGCGCGGCAAAGCCATGAGCCTGCTCAAGGCTGTGCGGCAGAAGAACATAAAGCTCGAGAAGGAGAAGGAGGACATCGAGAAGGACCGGGCGGAGGAGCGCGCGGAGCGCTCGCGCGCGACCGAGGAGGCGGAGCGAGTCAAGTCGGAGAAGGAGCGCGAGGTGACAAACCTGCGCAAGGGGTTCGAGCGCGAGGTCGCGAGCGTGAAGGAGCGGGCTGAGCGCGACATGGCGAGCAGCAAGGGCGCATGGGAGCTCGAGATGATCACGACCAGGGTAGGTTCAGTTTGGGAAGTAACTAGCTGACGGCAGGCTGCACATGCCAAGGAGCTGACGGGCAAGTCGTCGGCCATCTCGGCGCTCGAAGCGGCAGTCAAGGAGCTGCAAGTGACCAAGTCGTCGCAGTTTGCGACTATCCAGGCTCGGCAGGCCGAGTCGGAGACCGCGCGGGCTGAGGCGGAGACGCTGCGTGCGCGCACGTCTGAGCTCGAGTTCCAGCTCCGCGAGGCGATGGACCGTGTTCAGCTGCTCGAGGATGCGCCGCGGTCGCAGGCTGCTCCGTCTGAGATGGCGTCGCCGTCGCGCGGGACGTCGGCGTCCGAGGTGCAGCGGCTCTTGGCGGATGCGGATGCGCGGGCTGAGACGAAACTCTCTGACCTGCGGACGCGGGTGCGTGCCCTTGAGCGCGAGCGGAACGAGCTCGAGGAGGACTGGGCGGCCAAGCTGGCGCAGCGTGTGCGCGAGCTCGAGGCGCTGCGGAGAACCATCGCTGAGAAGGACAAAGAGAGCGAGTCGTGGACTGCTGTCAAGAAGGAGCGCGATGCTGCCATCGAGAGTGCGGATGCCACACGCCGCAAACTCGAGCGCGAGATGGTGCAGCTGCGTACTACGGTCGACGAGGCGCACGCGGATGTCGCTGTCGCGATCGATGCCGAGCGCGCGGCCCGCGACGAGCTAGCCGCCGCGCAGGGCGAGAAGGCTGGCGTGCTCGCGCAGCTTGACGAGGCCAAGGCGGCCCACGACAAGCTCCGTGCGCAGAACAGGACGCTGCGTGACGAGATGCGCAAGGTGCAGAGCTCGGCGCAGCTGCTCGAGCGGCAGCGCGGGCCGGGTGTGGGGTACTGGGCTGGCAGCGGTGCTGGTGGTGCGGGCACCGGGCCAAGCCCACCACCTGCTGAGGAGCCGCAACAACAGCAGAAGCCGATATCTGACACTCCCCGGCGCGAGTCCAACTCTGCGCCCGAGGAGGAGGAGGTCAACCTCGAGTACCTGCGCAACGTTATCCTGCAGTTCCTCGAGCACAAGGAGATGCGGCCGAACCTCGTGCGCGTGCTCGGTGTCATCTTGCGCTTCACACCACAAGAGCTGCGGAGGCTCAACGCTCGTATCAGCAGTTAGCCATAGAGGTTGTGATGTATCATATCCATTTTAGCTGTGCGGCTGTGCGGCGTCTCATGCTGCCCGCTCTCGTTGCTGCTGCCGTGTGCCTGCAAGAGCGGGCGGGCAACAGCTCCGCCATCGATGTCCAAAGATACCGCTGCAATTGAGCGCCACATGCCAGGTCGAACTCGACGACGGCTCGCCGGGGATGTAGGACGGCGGCGGCATTGTACGCCTCGCTCGCCTAGCCCGCACGCGCGTGTTGCCTGGAAACTGCGGCTCGCTCGTTAGCGCGTTGCTTTGTTATCTAGCCAATGTCCACCTCCATCACGCGTCGGCGTCCATTGCGTTGTCGCCCAGCTGCTCTATCAAGCGAGCTGCGAGCCCGCGCAGGCCCTCGTCCTCCGTCCCCTGCTTCTCACGTGTTGCCCTCCTGCCAGCATAAGCTTTATGGTACGCTTCGGGCTGCTGCTCGGCATCGTCTCGTCGTCAATGGGCAGGCACCGACTTTCCACAGCCACTCCGCCGTGCGCCCCCTGAACTCGCATTGAATGTGATGATCAGGAGGCGTCGTCCGGCGGCGCTGTTCTTCTTGTCCTCGGGGCATCGTCGGCTCTCGGCTGGCGGTGTCCTATACGTGTGATGGATGTACCGTCGTCGTCGCCCCGCTGCATGCTGCTAGGCTGGGAATGGCCCGCTCTGCACCGCCATGTATGCTCTGTTGTGCGTGCGTAGAGTACGACGCCGCGACGGTGACCCCGCTGAACGCTGTTGGTTATTTCCGAACATCTCTTTCTTGTCTCAGTAGCTCAATTCTTTCCCCAACCGTCGAAACTTCAGACTCACTCGCATCTCTTGGGTCTCGCTGCTGCTGTTGTTGCTGTGCTGCTCCACTGTCGCTGCGGGAGAGCACTGCAGTGAAGGCGCTCCGTTCACTCGATCCGCCATGTCCTCGCCGCGGCCGCGCTCGCACTCGATCAGGCAGCCGGTGTCGCCTTCTTCACCCTCGCGCTCAAGTGACAAGGACAGACGTGCGTCGCCGACGCCCAGGAGTGCAGCCTTGCGCAACAGCGAGGACAAGATAAGGCCGTCGTGGCCGGGGTCGTTCTCGTTGTCGTCGGCGATGTCGTGGTTGTCGTACGACACGCTGCGTCGCCTGGTGACAGACCGCTTCCACCGCCGGCGGCTGATCCTGGCGATCGCTGTCGCTCTCGTTCTTACGACGCTCTTCTCTCAGCAGCCTGTCGGCCTCCTCCCCTCGACTGAGGCGCCGTGCGAGTTTGTCTCCACCACAGAAGCGTACGCACGCGACCTGGCGCTGATATGCGAGCTGCACGGCCTCGATTGCGGCAACGCCAACGGCAACGACAACGCCACGGCAGCAGCCGGTAAGTCACCGCGCGCAGCGCACCACACCTTCTCCAGCACGGGACACCTCGTGCTCTCGGACGACAAGTCGGCGCGCCACCCCATCCCGCAGCTCATAGCTCTGGGCGAGAAGCGCTGGGAGGACTTGCTGTCGCGCCAGAGCCGGACGCTGTCCGAGGCTGTGACAGAGTACGAGAGCAGGTATGGGCGCCGCCCGCCGCGGGGGTTCGACAGGTGGTGGGCGTTCGCTGTCGAGCACGACATCATCCTCCCGGACGAGTACGACCGGATCAACCAGGACCTCGCGCCGTTCTGGGCACTGCCAAGGGCTGAGCTGCAAAAGCGGCTGGCTTTTGTCGAGGCTATGCCCGAGGTGTTTGTGGTCGATATCCACAAGTCCAAGGCGTCCTACAATATCTACGACAGGGGCGGACTCAAGTGGGGCGGCACACGGTCGCGCGCGAGGCAGATGACGGCGTGGGTGTGGGTAGAGGTTTACCGCTGACGACCAGGCTGCTCTCTTCGGTGGTCAAGTACATGCCTGACATGCCCGACATGCGCGCGACGTTCTCCATCTTTGACCAGCCGCAGATCTACCTCTCGTGGGCGAGGCGCAACTCACTGACCAAGTTGGGGAGGAAGGGCGAGCACACGAGCTATGTGGATGAATGGGACGACTACAGCGTGCGGTTATCCAGGTCGTGCCCGCCTGACTCGCCGCTGCGTACGAACGCAAGTGCGCACGAGGGCCGGTCGTTCGTCTTTGACAGCCTCGAGGCTGCGGACGTGTGCCAGAACCCGTACATCGTCCCGCTTCATGGCCTCACTATCGAGCCGCATACCGCCGAGACGCATCCTCGCCTGCACACCCGCCTGCTGCCGATCTTCAGCCTGGCTAAGACGTCTCTCAACTCGGACATAGTCGTCACGCCGCTGGAGCAGTTCGACTTCAACCCCGAGCCCGACCTGGCGTGGGAGCGGAAGCACGACCCGCGCCTGCTGTGGCGCGGGAGCCCGACTGGCATCTCGATGATGACGAATGAGACGGACTGGCGCAGCTCGCATCGCTGGCGCCTGCACGAGTTCAGCAACAATAACGGGACGGAGCCTGTAGAGTTTATCGTCCCCGAGCTGGGCGTGTCTGAGCCGGGCGTGGCGACGGAGACGCTGCCTGCCCGAACGGCTGCCGAGTACTTCTTCGACATGGCTTTGACGGGCAAGCCCATGCAGTGCTCCAAGGAGGACGGGACGTGCGACGCGATGGCAAGGGAGATCAAGTGGGCACCGCGGCAACACCCGATTGAGCGGCGCAAGTACAAGTACGTGCTCGACATTGACGGCAACGGCTGGAGCGGGCGCTTCCGCCGTCTCATGGCGTCCAACTCGGTCGTCATCAAGACAGGCATCTTCACCGAGTGGTTCCAGCCGCACCTCATCCCGTGGTTCATGTACATCCCTTCCAAGCTCAACTTTTCCGACCTCACGGACATCATGGCGTTCTTCACCGGCTCGCCGGGGCAGCCGGATGCGGGGTTCGACCAGACGGCCAAGGCGCTTGCGCAGAATGGCAAGTGCTTTGTCGAGAGGATGTTCCGGTACGACGACTTGCAGGCGTACATGCTGCGTCTGATGCTCGAGTATGCGCGTATCGTCGCGCCGGAGGGGGAGGACATGGACTACCACCATGTTGGGGGGGATGAGGACGCGGTGGACTGGGAGGACGACCACTAGTGGGTCGTGTGACGAGGGCGAGGGTGGCGTCGCGCTGCTGTCGTCCTCGAGCATGGCTCTAACGCTGGGTTGGGCATGGAGGGCACTGGGACTGGGACGGGACTCTGGGACACTGGCTGTGCATACTGCATACTGGCATTAGTGTTGGTGTTGGCATTGGACAGTGGACATTGGCATGACATGACATGACATGAACGTGAACATGGACATGGACATTGGCATGCT
This sequence comes from Cutaneotrichosporon curvatum, assembly GCA_001600275.1. NCBI lineage: Eukaryota > Fungi > Basidiomycota > Tremellomycetes > Trichosporonales > Trichosporonaceae > Cutaneotrichosporon > Cutaneotrichosporon curvatum. The sequence goes on along the minus strand of BCJH01000007.1, from coordinate 127,388 downwards.
GCTGTCTACCATCCCTCCGCTGCCCTGCCTGCTGCCTTCTATGCCCCCGGTGCTTTTCCTCTCCGACCCGCGAAACCTTGAAGCCATGTCCTGCTATCCTCCTGCTCACTTAGGTGCTTGGGTGACTGCTGCGTCCACTCGACAGCGCTGGCTGTGCCATTCGATCGCGCATGCCGGCATGCGCTGGCTCCGATCGACGAATGGACAGGACACGGCGTCCTGCGACGGTCGCAGGTCTAAGCCCAAAGCAGATGCCCAGGACTTGCACGATCACGAGCCGAGCAGGCACGCCGGCAGCCGCGGGGTTGGTGTCTGATCGAGCTGTCGTGTCGCCACCGCCCACGTCCAGCTCTCGCTATGGCCTGCTCTGCGTGCTCGAGCTCGAGCATGAGCATCGCGCATGCTGCACGCCGCCGCACATCGCGACGCTCAACTACCGCTCGCCGTGCTCGTGCTGCTCGGCGCGGCATCGGCCCGTTCCCTGCATGGATGAATGGGCTGCCCGCCCTGATGCGGTAGCCCGCTCCCTGGGCCCATCCCCCTCCACCTCGCGTCGGTTCGTCGCGCGCGCGCCGCGGCAGTGGGAGTGGGTGGATGTGGTCTTCCAGTCGCCCGTCTCTCATGCATTTGTTCCAATCTTTGTATCATCTACAGCTGTATGCATAGCACGCTCTACACAAGAGCTCCGAGACTGTACTGCATGTGATGGCAGCGGACACCTGTGCGATGCGCCGAACGGCAGCGGCGGCGGCGGTTGTGTCGAGATCCCATTGTACCGAGCCCATTCCCTGTCGCGCCATCCCGTGCATCCTTACTTTGGATCCAAGAACTCACTTCTTTCGGAGCACCAGACCGCTTTGAGCGACGACGAGCACGAGCACGAGCAGTGCTCGAGTACGCGCGCTTGGCTTGGCTGTACGTCGGTCTGACGAAGCTCTCTCACGACCGCACAGTCCAGCTCCTCGCTCGCTCGCTCTCTCGCTCTCGCACGGCTTCAGCATCACATCACACCGCGCCCGTCCGCCCGCCCGCTCGATCCCGTTCGGCAGTAGCGCAGTAGTCACTGTGACTGTCCACTGTCCACTTGCACTGTCCGTTGGAGCCACTGATTGACACCTTTCTCGTCAAACTCTTTCTTATCGTCGACACTACTCTTCTTCTCTGATCGATTGCGGAACAACACCCCATCGTCGTTCGCCGCCCGTCTCCTCTCCTCTCCTCTCCCCTCCCCCCTCCCCTCCTCCCCGGCCACGATGGTCTCCCTCCTCTCGTTCTTCTCGAAGAAGCGGCCAAAGGCCGGCTCGAGCTCGAGCGCGGGCGGCACTTCCACGCCAGACGAGCGCAGGACTCCAACACGACCCATAACTCCCCCCTCGCCAAACCACAAACGCAGCACGCAGCGAGATCGCTCGACACGGACGAAAGCTGCCATCTCCAACAGCTTTCGGGTAGAGGCAGGACGGAGCAGGACGAGCATGGACAGTGCCGCCGCCGCAACAGCAGCAAGGAGGTTACGCTCTGCAGCACCCGCCTCCGTCGCTAGCACCCCCGCGCCGCAGATCAACATCGCCCTCCCGTTCGAGGCCCGTGCGTCCGATCCCAGCGGCGACGCCAGTCTTGGCCTGGACGCTGTCGGACGCACCCCCGTGCTCACTGCTGCTGAGCGGCGAGCGCTCGACGCACAGCGCTACACCCCCGCCGACCTCCAGGCGGCTTGGGAGTGGCTCGGCCCAGAGTTCACGCAGCGAGGTGGGTGGCTCATAAGGCCAGGACTATGGACTAGCTAACATCTTAGGCGCCGAGCGGGTCGGCATCATGCTCCCTCGCCGCTTTCTTGCTAGCAAGGACAGGCAGCGCCAGCTCGGCACACTGTTTGCGCTTGCCCGCCGCCCCGAGCTCGCGGACATGTTCCCCTCCCTAGTAGGGCAGTACCCCTCATCCTTGGGCAGCGACGAACAACAAACAGCAGACGAGTGGAAGGCGCGCCTCCTCGCAGTGGCGAGGGATACGCCCAACCCTATCGACCTAGCCGAGGTGCTCAAGACCATGCTCAGGCGGCTGGGCAACTCGTCCAGGCCGATCGTCGACCCGGCAGTCTACGTCCGCTTCGTGCAGCAGGAGCACGCGGCGTCGTACCCCCGCGTGGCTTACGGGACCATGCTCATGCCACAGCTCGACGACGTCGTCAACGGTCTCCTGTCTGCTGTGTTCGAGGTCGTGGCGGCAATAGCACTCCACTCGGAGCGGAATGCCATGAGTGCCGGGCGCCTGTGCCACCTCTTCGGTTGGTGGCTACTAGGCGCGGTGCCCGATGGCACGGCGGACTGGAACGGGCTGTACAAAGCGTACGGGCTGGCCGGGCAGCGCACTGAGCACCTGTTCTACGCTCGACTCCGGTGGCAAACGACACAGCAGAAGATGCCCCGTAGGCTGGTGCAGCTCATCCTCTCGTACCCCTTTGGCGAGTCGTCTGCGTCGTCGGAGCACCTCCCCATGCCTCCGGCGTCGACTTTCCCGCGCAAGGTGCTGCACGTTGCGCTTGGCACGTCCGCCTCACCACTGCCAACAGGCACAGATCCAGCCAAACTCCTCGGTGATGCGATCATCGCCAAACTGGATGACGAGGCGTCTGCGCCCCAGTGGGAGGCGCTGCGGACGCGCGACGGCCGCCCCGTGACGCTCGAGGAGGTGTTGAGTGAGGACTCGCTGGCATTCCTGGGCGAGCTGGCACAGGCTAAGGGGATCGAAGTTGCGTCGCCATTGTCCAGCCCCTTTGATCTCGAGGAGGACGAACAGAAGTATCACCCGTTCTCGCCGACGAGCGAGCGTATCACCACCCACCGGCGGCGGTCCCAGTCGTGGGGAGACCGGTCTCACTCGTGGGCGGACGGGCCCAGCACCCATGAGCAGACTCAGACTCGTCCGGGCATGTCAGTGTCGCCTAGTCTCGGCGCCGTGGCGGAGAGCCCGGCAGGGTCGACACGATCGAAGGGGGGTGTGGGGCAGCAGGAATCAACAACAGATATGGGCTCAAGCGCCCCTCCCGCTCAGTGGTCGGACTTTGCAATCAGCGGCTTTGGCGAGTCGTCAGACCGTGTGCGCGACCTGTCACTGAGCTTGAGAAAGCCCAGAGACTCTGCCATTGCTGCGGCGCCTGAGAAGGCGAGGTTTCGCATATCGAGCGGGACCCCTTCGTCAACCTACGTCGTGGCCTCGGAGGAGGTCGTTGAGGTTGACGACGCGTTCCTCCACTTTGTCGAGGACGGGCAGCTCGACCAGGTCGCGTCTAGTTCATGGCCAAGATTTGCACTCGTGCAGCTCGCGACGCCGACTTCCGGCTCCAACGACGTCGCAGCCAACTGGCTCCTTGTTACGGTCAAGCGACGCGATGTGAAGCGCGCTCTGTCTGTCGAGGAGCCGCTGCCTGATCTGCGGACGATGGAGTCGCGCCCAACGGCATCGGTATCTGACAGCAACCTCTCTCGCTTCGGCTCGTTCGGGTTCTCGACCTTTACAAAGAACTTTCGCCGCCGCTCGTCCCTCCTTGGTGGGCTTGGCGGGATGCACAACACTACTCCTGCTCGCTCGGGGCGGCAGATCCTCGGCCCCGTCGCCGAGTCCAAGCAGAAGCACCAGTCAAAGGACTCGGCGATATCAAACGCGCCGACAGAGTACACCATCGGGGAGATGGGCGAGATCGTCAAGATCCCCAGCAGCTATGAGCTGGCGGAGCGCGCGAAGGGCGGGCCCGCCCCCGAGTCGGTGTTGACTAGCACTTCGACGTCTGACTGGATCTACCTCGCTGAGGGGGGCGCACATGCCGTTTTCCGTTACCGCGGCGCTGACTCGTCTCTGCAGGGCAAGGTCATCCGCCTGGTCAAGCTGGCGACCGCTGGCGAGCCGAGTATGGACCTACGCAACGCATGGAAGGAGAAGCTTGTCCACGAGCTCGTCCCGCCCGGGCTGCTTGCTGAGGTTACCTCCGTCCCTATCAACGAGCAGTGGGGCCGCGGCGTGGTCACGCCGACGGAGATGCTCCGCCCCACAGCGCGTCGCGAGGATAACAAGGGCATGGCGCTGGCTGACATCATTGACTACACCATCCCCGCGCAGATCATGCCTGATCTCCTCGGCGATGTGGCACCTGACGAGACCGTGCTCGCAATCGAGATCAAGCCGAAGTGGGGGTTCCTCCCCGCCCGGGAGAATGTTTCGCCCGCGTCCGCAGCCGCGATCAAGAGCCAGATCAACCGCTTCCGCCTGCACCAACACTACAAGGGCGACGGGGAGTCGGCGTACTGCCCTCTCGAACTGTACTCGGGCGACCACACACGCATGAGGCATGCCCTCGATACGCTCTGGGAACAGTGGCACACCTCCAGCGGGGAGAAGAACAACCTCCGCGTCTATGTTGACGGAAAGCGCATCCTCCCCCCCGACGCGGGCCGCATCCCAACAGCAGACGGCACACTGGCTAGCACGTCCGACTTCCTCCTCCCCCTCCTGGAGGAGACCCACGTCCTCGACCACCTCAAGCGCCTGCAGTCGACCCTCGACGCGAGCGACATCTCCACCCTCGCGGCAGAGTTTGCCACAGCTCATCCAAACGTGCAGCCCTTCGACCCGGAGCACGTCCCTGAACCGACAGTGGCCGAGCTGACCGAGTTCGTCACGCAATACAATGCCAACTCTGACTCTCGGGCATGGACACCGCGCCAGAGGCAGATCGCATACGGCCTCTCTGCTACGTTTAAGGACTGTTCTATCATCGTGCGGGCTGTGGTCCGCCCCATTGATGGGGGGTACGAGCTCGACCGGCCAAAGTCGAGCGTGGCTGTCATCGACACGGATCTGAAGCCCCTCACGCGGATGCAGAAGTGGCATGAGCTGGATGAGAAGATCTGGCGGCACTGGGAGGAGACGAGGGGTGTGCCTCAGGAGCAGGAGGGCGTCGCACTCGACAAGGCCGCTCCAGCGACTACGGCGGCCCCGGTTGTGTCCAGGTCCAAGGTGGACTCGGAAGTGACACGGGAGGTTTCCGAGGAGGCTTCAAAGGACGCGACGGAGACGTCGAAGGACGTGGCCGATACCGTACCGGCCGAGACAGGCGGGTCCAGAGCCGCCCTCGGTGGAGCAGGCGTGCTCGCTGCTCTGGGGCTTGGCGCTGCCTCAGCCGGCATTCACCGCTCGACATCGTCGTCTAGTTCGATTCCTAGTGTAGAGGAGGCGAACCATGCGCTTCGGAAGGTTGTTACGCCCGAACCGTCGCCGACCAAGGCTGTGCCAACGACTCAGGCCACAGATGCGGTCAAGGAGGCGCCTGCTGTCGACGCCGAGCCGTCGGTGGGAGAGGCAGCGCCTGCGACTGCTGCTGCTGCTGCTGCGGATGTGTCTGGGCTCACTGCACCTGACGAGACGGCTGCGACCACTGCCACCTCGCATCCGACGGAAGGTGGGCCAGTGCTTGATTCGCAGCTTGCCACCTCCCACGGCCCAGCGCCCGCTGATCTTGGCGAGGCTGCGCCGGCGCAGAGGGCTCAGAGCGTTACCGAAACTCCTGCCGCCGCTGCCGTGTCCTCAGCAACGGACGCCGCTGCGCCTGCGACGATCTCGGTGCCAACTGCATCAGAAAACATCGACACCCCTGCGGCCACCTCCGCAGGACCTACCTCTGACGACGCCGTGGCATCTCCCACTGATGCTGAGCCCATCGCCCGTGAAGTATTGAACGACAGCTCGAACCTTGCTGCGCCTGCCACGTCGACTGCATCACTCGAGCCCGCCTTGTCTGTCACGCCTGATGCGGAGGGGGTCAGCCGCGATCCTATCGCTTCTGCTACCACGCCTACCGCCCCGGTTGGTGCCGAGGCTGTGGCTGCCTCTGGTGCACCCGAGGGCGAAGCTGAGGCCGAGCCAGTCGTGAAGGCTGCCATGGAGCCAGCTGTACCATCGGTGTCGGTCGCCGACGCTGCAGCAGCTGAGCCTGTGTCTACCCCAGCCGTCGATGCTGGTGAGGATACTGCAGTCACTGCGCCTGCTTTGGAGACGGAACTTGCCCCTGCGGCTTCTGCTCTGGACACCACTGCAAAGCAATCTGACACGGTCGCAGCCACCTCTGCCCCCAATGTCAACAGCCCTTTGTCATCCTCGTTCGAAGCTCGACCGGGCCCCTCGCCCCTAGCCGACGACAAGAAGACTGGCCTCGCAGGCCTCGGCATCGCCGGAGCTGCAGCCGTCGGCGCTGTCACTGCAGCGACGCGCAGCACCTCGCAGAGCTCCCTTAGCGGTCTCACCTCCGAGGGGAAGCACAAACATCGCGGCCGCATCTCCTCCTTGTTCCACCGCAAGACCAGTGGCAAGAGCGATATCGAGGCTACGGTCCCTACGGACGCGGACCACGCACTGTCATCGACCACCTCGCTCGTGTCGCCCAAGTCGCCGCTGTCGGACTCGGCGAGACCTCCCCTGGCTGAGAAGCACTCTGACTCGTCGTCGGGCTTCGCAGCGCGCTTTAGGAAGGGCAAGAGGACCTCGGGTGGGGCTGCTGCCACCATCAAGGCGCAGGCTAAGGGCGTCGACAAGGTCCCCACGCCTGCTGACGAGCTGCATGACCCGTTCGCTAAGGACGTGGTTGAGGAGGACCAGGTGGTCGTTACAGACGCAACTCTTCAGGTCCCCGATGGTGGACCGGAGACGGCTGGGCTCGCTGTTGTCGAGGCGTCAGTGAGGCCTGACTCCACTGGGGGCTCTGTCGTTGCCAAGTCGGATGCTGGCGGCTCGCAGGCTGGCAAATCAGACACACTCGCTTCCCCGCCTGCTACGCCTTCAGGCCTAAGCGCCGGCCCGGCAGCGACACCCGACTCGGGCAAGTCCAAGTCCACGTCCCCCGAGGTCACCAAGAGGCTATCCTCTCGCAGCCTGCACAGCATCAGCCGCAAGACGAGTCGGTCGAGTCGGTCAAACCTGCCCCGCCTGTCTGCGTTCGGCGACGATCTCAACCGCAGCTCTCCTAGGCTCTCAGCAACGAGTGATACCCCATCCTCGCCGTCCATGGTGCCGACCAAGGCGCCCGACTCGCCGACCGACACTGCCTTCCGTAAGGCGGATACCTCGTTCCCCCGTCTGTCGGCATTCGGTCCCCCGGGGTCGGCCGCGGCTCCTCTCGACTTCGATCAGAAGACCCCGGCGGAGGTCGCCAAGGCCGTAGGAGCAGAAGGTCATGTTGCTGAGGCGGCGGCGTCCGTCTCGGATGCCCCACCGGTGAACAGCCTCGCTGCTGCCGCTCCCATCGTGACTGCCAACCTCACCCAGGTGAAGGCTGAGGTTACCTCGCCGTCGTCGGTGGTTGCTGAGCCGCCTACCCCTGCGGTTGAGCGGCAATTGGACACGCCGACCGCTGCGGCTCCCGAGGCGGGTCTCGTGAGCGGTGCTGCAGCGACCACTAGTACTCTTGCTACCGAGGTGCTAGCTGCTACTGCCGACGACGTCCCTCCTGTTGCGAAGGCGGAGGACTCGACCTCCGACTCAGCCCCTGTCACAACGGAGACCGCTGCTGCGACCCCTAACTTGGCTCCGCTCGCCGCGGGTGCTGGACTTGGCGGTCTTGTGAGCGCGGGAGTCGCCGCCCTGGCAACTGCGTCCTCCGGTGAGAGCTTTGTCAGCAACACCTCCGACGTATCCAACTACGAGGCACGCAGGAAGCGGTCGTTTGCGCCGTCGCCGTCGCCGGGCCTGGGGAGCGGTGCGATCGGCAGCGACGCCGAGCCGTTCGCTGCTGACCTCTCTGGGGTGAGGGAGGAGTACGAACCCGCCCTCGAGACCACGCCTCTTGCACCGTCGCCTGCCGACGAGATTACACCGCCATTCACCGCACCCCTTGATATCGAGGCTCGTGATGCGCCTGCTGGTGAGCTCGCCGCAGCGCCTGCTGCCGAGGACGAAGTGGCGTTCTCGCCTCCCGGGAAGGAGGCGGCACCCTCCTCCCCTGTGCAGGCATTGGCCGCCGACGCAAGTGCTCTCCGTCTTGACGACGACGAGCACAAGACTGTGGCACCGCCTGCCCACGTCGAGCACTACAAACACGCCGAGCTTCCGCCCATCCCCCCTTCCACGAGTGGTAGCAATCTCGACGTGGAGGAGGCATCCGCCCTCTCCCCTACCCCTGGCATATCGCCTTTCGTGACTGCGCCCGTGTCGCCGTCAGTCACCCCTCAGCAGGACGAGCCGAAGGTCGACGTCGCTGAAGCTGAAAGCGATATCCCCGACTTCCCAATCCACTCGCCCACCCCGCCGATGATGCACGCAGCAACCTTCCCCCGCTCTGTGAGCAACAAGTCTTTCGGCGCGCGCAGCATCAGCGCCACGTCCGCTGGCACCGCGAGCTCCGTTATGTCTGCGCAGCCTGGCCCCAATGCTCCCGCATACGTCCCTCTGGCTGGCGAGGCGGAGGGCACCGCATCCACGAGAGCTGCCCGCCCGTCCTTCGGCACCACCGACTTTGAGCGCCCGCGTACCCTCCGCAACTTGGCGCCCGCGCTCCCCACGTCCGCTGATACCCTTGAAAAAACGGCCGAGTGATACCCTGTCCGCGACGAATACCTGGCTGCCGTGGATGGCAGGAGTCGTATACCCGGACCAACCGACTCCTCCGCACCAGCTGTGCAGCTTTCTTCTTTTACGACCCACGACCTGATGACCCGTATACCATAATACCGTACCTCTTTTAATTACTTTATGCATCGACGATTTGATATGTCCACTGAAGGTGAAGGAGGTGAAGGGCGCGATGGACGGCAGGAGCCACATTCGACCGCTTCGTCCGTGATTACGTAACGACTTGCCACCGCCGAGCGCGACTGCTTTCTGGGCAACAAACAAACATCCTCGCCATCATCCACTCCTCCGCCGCCGCCATGACATCGCAGCAGCTCCCTCACTTGATGGAGAGCCTGTCCCTCTCCACGGGAGAGGGGGGACCGGCATCACCTTCACGCATCCCCGGCCCCACTGGGGGATCGAGTCAGAACCGCCTCCCACCACTCATGAAGAAGTACATGAACCCAGGGCTTGTGCGGCCACCGAACTCTGGCCTCGCCTCCCACGCCGAGGAGCAGCGCCGCGCTCTCCTCACTATGGCAGGGGTCAATGTTCCCAAGCAGCCTCAGCAGTCGCAGTCCCAGTCGCAGGGGAGCCAGAAGTCGTCCCCTCCGAAGAACCGGCACTTGCAACACACCGCACATGGCATCCACGGCCCAGCGCACGGCACTGCGGCGCGCACGCAGGCGTCGAGCATTGCGCCGGCGCCCAAGCATGCACCGAATGCAATGGATTTGGGCAAGTACGACGGCGGCCTGGAGACGGACGAGGCTGGTAAGGAGGCGGTCACTGGCGAGGCGGCCAAGGTGCTCGAGCTGGACAGCGGGGCGGCATCAGGGTGAGTCGGGACATATCCGGGAGGTGATACATCGCTAACGATGTCGCAGAGTGAACCTCTCCCTCGCGTCGTTCACTATCGGCCGGCCACTGGGCAAGGGCAAGTTTGGAAGGGTGTACCTTGCGCGGACGAAGGCGCAACCGCACTTCATCGTGGCGCTCAAGTGCCTGCATAAGCAGGAGATCATCGCCGGCCGCGTGGAGAAGCAGGTGCGCCGCGAGATTGAGATCCAGCAGAATCTGCGACACCCAAACATTCTGAGGATGTACGGCTACTTCCACGACTCGAAGCGGATTTTCCTCATCATCGAGTTTGCAGCCAAGGGCGAACTGTACAAGCAGCTGTCGAAGCTGGGGCGCTTTGACGAGAAGAAGAGCAGCAGGTACATTGCGCAGATGGCGGACGCGCTGTCGTACCTGCACAAGAAGCATGTCATCCACCGTGATATCAAGCCGGAGAATCTGCTGATTGGTGAATGCGAGAAGAGGCTGGGCTGATGACAGGCCTGAAGGGCGAGCTGAAGATCGGTGACTTTGGATGGAGTGTGCATGCCCCAAGTGACCGGCGACGAACGCTATGTGGCACGCTTGACTACCTTCCCCCCGAGATGGTTGAGGGCAAGGAGCACAATGCCAAGGTGGACTTGTGGGCGCTGGGTGTACTTGCGTACGAGTTTTTGGTCGGCGCACCGCCATTCGAGGATCTCTCATCACATCAGGGTGGGAAACTGACTACATATTGGACTGACGCCAGCGACGTACAAGCGCATCCGAAATGTCGACCTCAAGATCCCAGAGCATGTGTCGGACGGTGCGGCGGATGTCATCACGAGGGTGGGTCGGGAGCTGGGTGGTTTGCTGACACCAGTTGCTGAGGTACAACCCCGAGGACCGAATGCCGTTATCGGAGGTGCTGCAGCACCCGTGGATCAAGAAGTACGAGAAGAAGAAGTCCTCAATGTCGCGCGCGTCGTAGTGTTGCGTATATGCGGTGCTCGTGCTCGTTTGTTCTGCTTGGTTGCTGGTACCCATAGTTGCATGTATATATAGAGCTGCGATGTCGGTCGAAGAGAGGAGGACTCGGCAACTGCCTCCGGGCAGTAATGCATTTACTCGCAAACGCCATAACCGTTATCATAAGTGCACTCTGGTGTAGCGTGTAGCCCAGTCTCAAGCTCCTATCCCTCGTCAGCATACCGCTCAGCAGCAGCTTTGGCTGTCGTCTTGGGCGACTGATGCCAAGATCCACATCCGGTTGTCAGAAAGTCGCCGATCTTGACCGATCGCTGCTCGATTGTCGGGTTTCGACTCGGCAATCTCGAATCGCCGCCCACTTCGACGACTGTCGCGATGAATTGAGTCGACCGGGAGCGCAGTCAACGCCTCTTCGACTGCGACTCGACTACTTCAGTCGCTCTACGACAGGTGCAGACTACTCTTCTGACTGAAGCTTGCAGCAACTTGGTACAGCGGCCTTGCTCATCCACACACCTGACGACCGGACGACAGATGGCTACCTACAGGAACGACTACAAGGCGCCGGTGCTCAGCACCCCTGCCAATGTCCACCTCGACACCAAGGCTGAGGACTACGACCTCAACTTCTGTCTTCCAGTCAAGATTCTACGATCGGACAGAGTTGAGCTGCGTCCATTCATTGTGCGTTGGTGTCGAGGAGCTACTGGCGAGCTTCCGTCCAATCAGTTGCTGACCGCAGCCCTCACTTCACGCTCAGCTCTTCCGCGACGGTGTCGATTCCAACTGGGATCTCTTGCAGTGGCTGGGCTGCAAGAACAGGCTCGAGACTGTAGACGACGTCTGCCAGTGGCAGGAGGAGACGGCCCGCCTCCTCACTGGCACATGCCGCTTCGCAATCTACTCTGCGCCATTGGACCGCCTTGACGCACCGGTCGAGGATTATGTCTTTGCTGGCTCGGCGTCCCTCCACGAGTCGAACTACGACAACATGATCTCAGAGGTGGGGTGGATCTGCATTCTCAAGGAGTTCCAGCGCAGCCACGTCAATACGCACGCGTGTGGCTTGTTCATGCACTATGCCCTCGACTCGCCAGAGCAGGGCGGCCTCGGACTCCGCCGCTTCCAGTGGAAGGCCAACTCTCTCAACCTCCCCAGCCGGAAGGCGGCGCTGCGTCTCGGCTTCAAGGAGGAGGGTGTGCTGCGAGCGCTGATTGTGCTGCCCGAGGGATGCCAGGGCATCGCTGGTGAGTACCACTCCTTCTTCAGTATTAACATACAGATGGCCGCCCTGGAGTGCGCAATGCGAACCGCCAGCAGCGGGATACATGGATGGCGAGCATCACCTGGCAAGAGTGGGAGGCTGGAGTGCGCGCACATGTCGACAAGCTCATGTCTCGTCGTGGCTTGTTGTGTGTGTAGTTTGTGTGTGTGTTCCATACATCGATGCAGCGATTTGGATTTGCCGCCGCCGAGTGCTCGACGCGTTCCTCTCACGCGTCGGCCCCTGTCAACAACAATCTCATCGCCGAGCTCAGCTAGATCTTCGCCGAACTAAATCGAGCTCGACACTGCAGCCTCCGCGCTGCCTAGAAGAGGCTCTCATCATGGTACAGTCGCCGGCAAAGCGGCCAGCGGCGAGCATCGAGTCGGAATCTGCCGCGGAGAGCTCGGTGCGTTGATACCTTCCTCCACCGCGGGGAAGGCCCCCTGCGCGGACGTTCGCTGACAACCAGGTCAAACGTATCAAGACCGAGCGCAACTCCGATGCGCATAGGCGACAGTATGCAGAAGATCACTCGGACGAAGAAGATCGTGACCCGTCTGACGACGACACCGACCTGGACGACGACGAGAAGAATGTTGCGGCGTATCTCCGGCAGAAGCAGCTGAACAAGGGGACGCTCGGTGTGAGTGTCTGTCAGATAGTCGTAGCTTACCCCAGATGGCACCCAATGCCGGCTACATCAAGCAGATCACACTGAAGAACTTTATGAACCACTCCTTCTTGACAGTCAAGTTTGGACCGAAGATGAACTTCCTCGTCGGCCACAACGGCAGTGGTAAATCGGCCATTCTCACTGCCGTCGCGATTGTCCTCGGAGCCAAGGCTGCTATCACGGGTCGTGGGCACTCGGTCAAGGACCTCATCAAGCGTGGTCAAGAGTGAGTGGCTTGCACGGAGCTCTTAGCTAACGTCAGTCGAGCTGAGATCGTCCTCACCATGGCCAACCAAGAACCCGGCGCCTTCGAGCACGACAAGTACGGCGACAACATCATCGTCGAGCGCACTATCGACAAGAGCGGTGCGTCCGGGTACAAGTTCCGTGCGACAAAGGACGGCAAGATACTGGGGAACAAGCGCGAGGTCATCTCCCAGATCTGCTCGCACTTTGACATTGACATCGACTCGCCACTAACGATCCTCACTCAGGACGCCGCCAAGTCCTTCCTCGCGCAGTCAGATCCGCACAAGCTCTACGCTGTGAGTGTGTTTGTGCGACTCTGCTGACAATGCAGTTCTTCCTGCGAGGCACGAAGCTATCTGATCTGGCGGACTCGTACGAGAAGACAAAGAGTGACACGCGCAAGATTGAGATCAACCTCGCGCAGGCGAAGGAGAACCTTCCGGAGATTGAGCGCAAGGTGGAACGTCTGCACCGTGAGGTCCAGGCTGCGCGGAAGATCGGAGACATGCGTCTGGAGCTGGCCACCCTCAAGGTCAACCTAGCCTGGGGTTATGTTAAAGCCATGGAAGAGGATGCCGAGACCCAGCGTACTAGACTCCGCGACATCGAAGAGAAGCGGCAGAAGATTGAGAAGGAGTTGCAAGAGGCAAGGGTGAGGACCTCCCTAAACAAACAACTGACGCGATAAGATGAATCGCGGTCCTTTGGAAGGAGCGCAAAAGCAACTGGTAGAGGAGATCGCCCAGCACACTGCACAGCGCCGACCCATCCAGGAGCAGATCAAGCAGGCCAGGAAGGAGGTGGACAACCGCCGTGCAGATTTGTCGATTGCAGACGTGAGTTCCACTGCTGACTTGTGCTTATCGGAAAAGTCGGCCATTAGCGAGGTCCAGTCAGAGCTGAAATCCACGTTGAACGAGATAACAAGACTACAGCAGCAGCTTGACGAGCGCGCCCAGCAGTCTGGTGCCACGCAGAATCCCAGAGAGATTGAGCTGCGCGCAAAGAACGAGCAGATGGAGGCCATGCTGAGCAACATGCGTAGGTCTATCCCTGTGTACGAGCGTGATCTGCGGAACGTGGACACGGAACTGGCGGAGGTCGAACAGAAGATCGACGCTGCAGAGAGGCAGCGCGATGGTATCAAGCGAGACCTGGACTCTGCCCGCCAGCGGAGAGATCAGATTCAGCGATCTGAGAAGAACCGTCTGGAGGCATTCGGGACGAACATCAATTTGGTCATGGACGAGATCAAGCGCGCCAGGTGGCGCAGGTCTCCTCCCATCGGCCCTATTGGGCAGTATGTCCAGCTCACCGATATGGAGTACCGGACAGCTGTGCAGTCGTGGATGGGCGGCTTGCTGTGTTCGTTCATCGTCCTGGATAACCAAGACAACGCGACGTTGCAGGAGATCTTCCAGCGATGCCAGAGGAGGTGGGTCGCATCTCCGAGCAAGACTGACATGCTAGGGGCTTCAGCACACCGCAGAGGCGATTGCCGACCATCATTCGCTTCTCAGGAGACATGTTCGACTTTTCGGCTGGTGACCTCACTGGCAGGCAGCTGGGCAATGCTTCAGCAGTGGAGACTGTGCTCGGCAAGCTAAAGGTAGGTTGTCGACCCGGTGTTTGTACTGACACCCAGATCAGCGACGAGACAGTCCTACGCGCCCTCATCAACTCTCAACATATTGAGAAGGTACTCGTTGCCAAGGATGTCCGTGCCGCAGACGACCTCATTGAGCGTGCCCTCGCCGACCCACGAGTCGCACCAGTGCACGTCCTCAGTGGTGGGCCGCAGCCGTTCATGTCAATTGGTAAATCCCATGGAAAGTGAGTCTATCGCATTTGTCGATATTTTAGCTAACAGTCGCAGCAAGTCCTCGGGACCTGTAGGCGTTTGGAGAGCGGCTCCTCTGTTTGTTGAGGACTTTGCAGCCGAGGCTAGCACAATTGAGCATCAGATCCGTGATCTGGAAGAGGCGCACAGGCAGGTTGTGAATGAGATCTCATCCCTCGGAGCTGCTCGCACCTCGATGAGGCAACGGCGAGCCGAGCACTCCGTGAGTTACCAACACGACGTTGCTGACAGTTAGCGGAATCTCAACAAGGCGACCGAAGGCATTCCTAGGATGACCCACCAGATCACAGCGAACAAGGACGAGCTTGAGCGCATCCAGCCTCTCGCAGGGGATGCCCTCTTGTCCTTTAAGATCGTATGTCAGGTTGCAGTTGCTAGCTAACTTTCAGGAGCGCGAGAACGAAGCCAAAAACCTTAGGGCTCAAGCCGCAGAGCTCGAAGGCGATCGGCAAGCTAGGCAGTCGTCCTACGATGAGGCAGACCAGAAGCTCCAACATCTCATGGACCAGGACCGCGACTTTATCCCGGAGAAGGAGAAGAAGGACGTGGGTCTCAAGTCCTGGGCAGCAGCTGATCGCAGACGGCGTTCCGCAATCTTGCGGAGAAGATTGCCAAGCTGGAGAAGGCCGAGGCGCACTGGGAGAGGTCGCTGGAGCGGACCAACGCGGATGTGACAATGCGCGAAGCCAAGGTAGCCAAGGCAGAATCTGATCTTGAGGTGAGCATGAACAGTTTGCAGTCCGCAGCTGACAATCCAGACATACGTTGAGAAAGCTGAGGCGATGGGTGAATCCCTGGGTATGGGAGCAGAACGTCGCGAGTCGGACAAGCCCATTGAGGAGCTTAACAATCGTCGGCTGGCGTTGGACAAGCAGATCGCCGAGGCTGAGCAGCGGTGAGTACTCTCTCGGGCCCTAATGCCTCTCAGTCACTAACAAGACAAGGAGCGCGATCAACCTGGAGAAAGCGGCGTCTGACTACAATGCTGCGAAGAATGAGCTTCAGAAGCAGCAAGACGCAGTCCATACGTTCGACAAGGTGTCCAAGGTACGTGCTCGCGTCGTCCTGGGCTAACATGCAGATGCTGAAGAAGAACGTCGAGGAGCGTATGAAGCGCTGGGAGATCCTCCGTCACCACCTGGCCGTTCGTGCCAGGACGGGTTTCGTCCAGCACCTCAACACGCGTAACATGGACGGTGCACTACATTTCCAGCACGACGAGGACGCTCTCAACATCAACGTAAGCTGGAGGCTATGGGTGCATGCTGACAAGAAGGTCGAGTCGACGGGTCTGGGCGACACGCAGGGAGTGTCTCGCATCAAGGCGCCACAGGAGCTCAGTGGAGGCGAGCGCTCGTACGTGACGGTCTGCTTCCTGCTCGCCTTGTGGGACTTGATGCCCTCGACTATCAGGTGCTTGGACGAATGGGATGTCTTCCTCGACATGATCAACCGTCAGCTGGCTGCGCGTATGCTGGTGAGTGTAATGTATCGGAAACAGCTGACAGCTAGATCGAAGGAGCCAAGGAGAGCACTGGCAAGCAGTACGTGCTTATCACGCCACAAGACATGGGCGGTGTGCATATGGGAGGCGAAGACAACCGGGTCATCCGTTTGCAAGATCCCACTCGCAACCAGGGCACACTTCCGTTCTGATCTTCCGGCCTCGGACAGACAGTATCATATTGTACAATATTCTGGGCATCTATGCATGGTCTCTTAGACGTCGAGCGCGGCGGACCGCTTTAGACATCATGCGTTCATCCTCAGAGCGTCAGCTCACGCACGGAGATCGCGCCAGACGACACGTCATTACCTCTTTCTTATCACTGACATTGCCGGTCCGACCTCGCTGGTGGCCTTTTTCGAGTCGCCCGGTGCGTGTGTCGCGATCACCATCAAAAGACATTTTATCGTCCTCTCTGTCCTAGACGTTCGTCGCAGCGTCAAGCCTTAATCCCTCTCTCGTCCGCAACGCTCGCACGCTACACGTGCGCCGGTCACCACGATACCCACGCAGATACTCCTCCGCCGCGGCGTACTCCCCACTCTCCACCGCTCATACCAACTCGCTTGTGCAGCTCGCATTACCGCGCAGAGGCAGCTGCATACAACCCCCCACCTCTCAGTAACCAAAACCTCGTCAAAGATGGCTTCCAAAGCCCCCGCCGCCGCCTCTGGGCAGCCGGTCGTTGCTATGGAGAAGGTGCGCTGCATGCCGGGTTGTGGCAGGGGTTGTGTTGTTGCTGACAGTACAGACCGACAAGCGCGACTACCTGATCGACATTGAGAAGCGCGCACAAAAGGCCTGGGCCGACCAGCATGTCTTTGAGACCGAGCCCGCTCCTCTTCCCGAGGGTGTCGAGACCTACGCCGACTTCTTCAGCAAGGGCATGTCCATGGAGGAGGTCCAGGAGAAGAACCCCAAGTGGTTCGGCACTTTCCCGTACGCGTACATGAACGGCTCGCTGCACCTTGGCCACGCCTTCACGATCTCCAAGATCGAGTTTGCTGCCGGTTTCGAGCGCATGCGCGGCAAGCGCGTCCTCTTCCCCGTTGGCTTCCACGCCACTGGTATGCCCATCAAGTCGTCCGCCGACAAGCTCGTGCGCGAGATCGAGATGTTCGGCGAGGACTTTGAGGGCTACGGCCAGGAGCAGCCTGAGGAGCCCAAGGCCGCGGCCGAGGCCAAGTCGGGCGAGTCGACTGACCCGTCCAAGGCGAAGAAGGGAAAGCTCAACGCCAAGTCTACTGGCCTCACCTACCAGTTCCAGATTCTCGAGGCGCAGGACGTCCCACGCGCGGACATCAAGCAGTTCACCGAGCCGCTGCACTGGCTCGACTTCTTCCCCCCTCTTGCCGTCGAGGACCTCACCGGCCTCGGTGCCCGTGTCGACTGGCGCAGGCAGTTCCTCACCACCCCCGCCAACCCCTACTACGACTCCTTTGTCCGCTGGCAGATGAACAAGCTCCACGACCAGGGCCGCATCAAGTTCGGCAAGCGCTACACCATTTACTCGCCCAAGGACGGACAGCCGTGCATGGACCACGACCGATCCAGCGGTGAGGCTGTCAACCCCCAGGAGTACACTGCCGTCAAGATGGAGGTGCTCGAGTGGGGACCCAGCACCCCCCCTGCTGTGACCGAGGCTGCCAAGGGCAAGAAGGTGTACATGGTCGCCGCTACTCTCCGTCCCGAGACCATGTACGGCCAGACCAACTGCTTCGTCGGCCCCAACCTCGACTACGGCCTGTACGAGAAGTCCGACTCTGAGCTCTGGCTCATCACCGACCGCGCTGCCCGCAACATGGCCTTCCAGGGCATCTTTGACCGCTCCGAGGGCGACTACAGCAAGGTCGTCGGCGTCAAGGGTGAGGAGGTTGTCGGCACCAAGGTATGCCCGCCATTCGGCATCGCCCCCGAGGTCTACGTTCTTCCCATGGAGGGTGTCCTGGCCACCAAGGGTACCGGTGTCGTTACCTCCGTCCCTTCGGACTCTCCCGACGACTACCGTACTCTTATGGACCTTCGCAAGAAGCCCGAGATGTACAAGATCAAGCCCGAGTGGGCTGCTGTTGACCCCATCCCGGTCCTCAAGACTCCCAAGTACGGCGACATGGCTGCTGAGAAGCTCTGCCAGGACCTCAAGATCCAGTCCCAGCGTGACGTTAAGCAGCTTGCCGAGGCCAAGGAGCTTGCGTACAAGGAGGGCTTCTACTCTGGTGTCATGGTTGTCGGCGACTTCAAGGGCGAGACTGTTGAGAACGCCAAGCCCAAGGTCCGCCAGCAGCTCATCGACGCTGGTCTGGGTGTCGCGTACGCTGAGCCCGAGAGCGAGGTCATCTCGCGTTCCGCCGACGTCTGTGTCGTTGCCCTTGTCGACCAGTGGTACCTTGACTACGGAGAGACCGAGTGGAAGAAGATTGCCGAGAACCTCCTCGAGAAGATGAACACCTTCGTCCCCGAGACCCGCAACAACTTTGAGGCTGTCCTCAACTGGCTCAACCAGTGGGCGTGCGCGCGTTCGTACGGTCTTGGCTCCAAGCTTCCTTGGGACCAGCAGTTCCTTGTCGAGTCGCTCTCCGACTCAACCATCTACATGTCCTACTACACCGTCGCACACCTCCTCCACGAGGACCGCTGGGGCAAGCAGGGCAAGCTCGGCATCACGCCCGAGGACATGAGCGACGCTATGTGGGAGTACGTGCTTACCGACGGCGCGTACCCCAAGGACTCCAAGATCCCCGAGGAGGTCGCCGCCCAGCTCAAGTATTCGTTCAACTACTTTTACCCTCTTGACATCCGTTCGTCGGGCAAGGACCTCATCCCCAACCACCTTACCTTCTGGATTTACGTCCACGCCGCCATCTTCCCCGAGAAGCACTGGCCTCGCTCCGTCCGTGCCAACGGCCACCTGCAGCTCAACGGCAAGAAGATGGCCAAGTCGACCGGCAACTTCCTTACCATGCGTGAGGCCACTAAGAAGTTCGGTGCCGACGCCGTCCGTCTCACCCTTGCCGACGCCGGTGACGAGATCACCGACGCCAACTTTGAGGAGCCTGTCGCCAATGCCGCCATTCTCCGTCTCCACACCGCCTGCACCTGGGCTGAGGAGATGAAGAAGGACGCTGGCCAGCTCCGCACCGGCGAGTTCAACGAGTTTGACCGTCAGTTCCAGGCCGAGATGGACAGCCTTATCGAGAACGCCTACAAGGCGTACGACGACATGCAGTACAAGGAGGCGCTCAAGCTCTCTCTGTACGACTTTGAGACTGCGCGTAACTGGTACCGTCTTGTGTCCGAGCCCACCAACGGTGGCGATGGCATGCACCGCGACCTTGTCTTTGGCTTCATCCGCAACAACGCCCTCCTCATGGCTCCCTTCACCCCCCACTTCTCCGAGTTCCTCTGGCAAGACATCCTTGGTGAGAAGACCTCGGTGCAGAACACGCCTTTCCCCAAGCCTTCTGGCGAGGCCGACCAGGCTGTCCTCGAGGAGCTCACCTACCTCCGTGGTGTTGTCGACTCGCTCCGCAGCGCCGAGGCCCAGCTCTCCCGCCGCAAGGGTGGCAAGGGCAAGGCCGCGCCTGGCCCAGTCTTTGACCCCTCCAAGCCCAAGGCTGCCCGTATCTACGTTGCCCTCGAGTTCCCCGAGTGGCAGGTCAAGGTAATGGACGTCGTCAAGACCGCATTCGACGAGACCACCGGCCTCGACGAGCCCAAGATGCGCCTGGCGCTTGCCGACGCCGGCCTGAGCAAGGACAAGAAGGCTATGCCCTTCGTCCAGACGCTCAAGAAGAAGGCTGCGACTGTCGGTGCCCGTGCCTTTGCCGACAAGCTCCCCTTCAACGAGCTCGATGCCCTCAAGCTGCTTGTGCCATACATCAAGCAGCAGCTCAAGTACGAGTCGGTTGATGTCGTCTCTGTCGCCGAGGCGAAGAAGGCGATCGAGGCCAACCCCGAGGGCGAGGGATGGTCGCTCGAGCGCGCCGAGGCAAGCGAGCCCGGACAGCCCGCTGTCCAGTTCTGGAACATCGCATAGGCGTACACATATAGTGCATAGCTTTGGTAGACTAGAGCTAGACATCGGGACATCAGATGCATATGATTAGCATGTGCGGCGACAGCGACGGCGGCGGGCGGTGGGCGGTGAGCGGCGTTGGGGATGGTGGGCGGAGCGACCGGGCCGGACGGTATCTCCCGGTTTAGCATGTGTGGATCCACATTTACCCGTTTAACAGATCTTGCAAGAGGCGTTCGAACGTGATGACTTCTGGCGTTGCAGTTACTCACCTTGTTGTTAATCCATTTTCCACCATGACTGTCACGCTTTCCACGACCACCGTCGATGGTATTCTCTTTGACATGGACGGCACGCTGCTGGGTAAGTGTGCGGAGGTTGGGCGTCGTCCCGGCGCGCGTCGCGAAAATCGTGCACGGTGAGCTATGAGCTAACATTAGACTCCACTCCGGCCGTGCTTGCCACCTGGGACGTCTACGCGAAGGAGTACAACCTCGACCTTGACTACGTTCTGAAGAGTGAGTAGATTGTGGTTTGGAGGATACCCAGGTGGTATGATCTGGGTTGCGCATTTGAGCGTACGCTGACATCCAGCCGCGCACGGCCGCCGCACGTCCGACAACATGCGCACTTTCTGCAAGATTACTGACGAGGCAAAGCTGGCCGTGAGTCGCCTGTGGAGAGTGCCCAGCTGACAATTCAGCAAGAGTCGGTGCGCTTCGAGACTATGATCACGGAGGAGGCGGCCAAGCTCGTCGCAGCGGGCAAGACTGGGCTCGTCATTCTGCCCGGTGTGCACGACCTGCTTACCACGGTGAGTGGCATGTCCTGAGGTTTCCAGCGTGCTGCAGCACGAGCAGAACCTTGCGGGAAGCTTTCATTCCCGCGTCAGATCATATGCTGCGATGCCTCGAAATGCCTCCTAGCCTTTCCCCAGCTGCCTCTGACACCAGCTCAACACCGCACCCAAGCCGGTCTGGGCCATCGTCACCTCCGCTACGCGCAAGTACGCGACTGCTGCTCTCCCGCTGGCTGGTATTCCCCCATACCCCGAGCTCGTCACCGCGGACGACGTCTCTCATGGCAAGCCTAACCCGGAACCATACACTCTTGGCGGGCAGAAGCTCGGCCTCGACGCTAAGAACTTGATATGTGTCGAGGACGCACCATCTGGTGTTCTCAGCGGTGTCGCTGCTGGCAACCAGGTGCTTGCGGTGTGCACCTCCCACCCTAGGGAAGAGCTTGAGGGCCTCGGAGCGCGCTGGATCGTCGAGGACTTGTCCAAGTGAGTGTGGGCTGAGGGCTGAGCTAACGTGCAGGGTCAAGGCTGAGATTGTCGACGGCAAGGTCCAGATCTCCATCGAGGCATAGACATTGGACATTGTATGCATCTTGCTATATCTTGTGTCGCCGTATAGAGAGAGAAAAAAGAATCACGAAACACCAGTCTAAACCCATCTGGTGTTAGCTGGAGCAAGTGGCCAGACTCACCAAGCTGCCATGCTTCCGAGGACCTTGAAAGCAAGAGCGCGGAGGATCTCCGCCTTCTGCGCTCCAGGAAGCGTGGCGAACACGGCCGCCACACTCTTCCCCTTTGCATCGCGGATAGCACCGAGGCGGTTGCCTGCAAATCCGCCAGCAACCGCGCCAGGTATGTTCGCAACGATGTAGCCTAGCGCAGCGCCGGCAGCACCGCCCACCCACGTCCACCTGCGGTGCACATTCGCAACCTCGGGCTCCAGCCTAGCGTCAGCGGCGTTTCTGCACCGACTCACAATTCCTCAAACACATCGCCAAACACATTGTTGGGGTCAGGCCGCCTGGCGCCACCAGTAGTGTGCTCGCGCTTCTCGCCGTCATCTGCCCCGTCGGAAGAGGTCGACCCCGCCGCTCCAGCGGCACTCGCTCCCGCAGCAGCCCCCGTCGCCTCCTTGAAGAACTGGGCGAACTGCTCGAAGAAGTTGGAGCTCGCGCGGTCCTGCGCCCCTGCGTCTGATGACGAGTCTGTGAAGTCGCTCGCGGGGCGGGAGCGGAAGAGCCGGTCGTACTCTGCCCTCCTGCCGGGGTCAGAGAGCACGTAGTACGCGTCTGCGACTGCTTGCTGGGGGTTAGTGACAGTGTCGCGTGGGCACGTACGAAACGTTCAGTCCATTGCCGGCGCTCCTCTGCTGGCGCCTTGGGGCTCAGGCGGTCGGGGTGGGTCTTGAGCGACTCCTTGCGGTAGGCGGCGCGGATCTCCTCACTGTTGTCAGGTGGGGATGTAAGACAGGACTCACGCAGTGGCCGTAGGCTCGATGTTCTGATGTTAGTGGGGGTGGGCCGGGGCGTGTCAGCTCACAAGGATGGTGTAGTACTGTTGTCAGCGGGAGAATGCGCACTCCTTACCTGTGGGAGAGACATCGCGGCGCGTTCGTGCGTTGAGTAGAGAGGAGAAGAGTGTGTTAACAGGAGCTGCTCGCCGGGTTTCGACGTGGATGGCGAGTTTGGAGAATGTTGGACACGTCTGGGCGGCAAAAGAGGTGGCCGGTGGCAACGGTGATCGGAGATGCTGACGTCATGCGTTTGTTCCTTTTTTGGAGGCAGTAACCACAAACATGCTCTTAGGCTACTGGGTGCCGTGCAGAGCCACAACAAGTGCAATGCACAGCTGACGAGAGTTCTAGAGATGCTTCTGCATGCATGTGCTATGTGGTTGGTTTGACTGTTGTGCTATGGCTTTGGGGTAGTCTTCCTGATCGGCTGCTTGAGGACCTTGAATCCTGCTGCGCTGGCGTAGCTCAAGCCACTCCAGACGGTGGTGATGGCGACAAGCCACCTTAAAGGGTCAGCATCGGTGGCATGGAAAGCGCATTTATCATAGGGCAAAACTCACTCCAGACCTGTCAGGAACTCGCTGAGCATGGGAACACCAGTGAGCAGCGGCGAGATGGTCAGCGAGGCCATCAGGAAGAGCTGCAGAGCGGTGTTGACCTAGAGTCAGTGAGGTCGCAGCAAAGTCGTTCACCTTGCTGATCTGTGTTGGCTTGACCTCGGCAGAGGGCATCGTGGGGTCCCAGTATCGCTTGAAGGTGCGCTGCTGATTAGCAAGGACGGTGTGGCAGCTGACCGGTGGGGGCAGGGACTTGTACCGCAGGTAGAACGCGGTCATAGACAGTCCAAAGTCGCGTCCAAAGATCAGTAAAGCCAGGGGGACTAGTTCGTCAGCTCAGTGCAGATAGACGAGCTCACGGGGCAACAAGCCCTTGTAGGCCAAGCACACAACCAGGGTAGTGACGAGCGTTTTGTCCGCCATCGGGTCGAGGATGGAGCCCAAGACCGTCTTCTGATTCCACTTGCGCGCAAGGTATCCATCGACCTGCGGTCAGAGATCGATGTTCGTATGTTGTAGCCCACCCAGTCTGTGAGTCCAGAGGTCACGAGGATACCCGTCGCCAGCGCGAACTCGCCCTTGACGATCGACCAAGCGAGGAAGGGGCATGCGAGGATACGCGCAACCGTCAGAGCGTTGGGCAGGGTGTACGGTGACTCGTGCAGCTCTTCTATCTCCTGATCGTCCTTCTGCACCTCATTGTTCTCAGGAGCCGGCTACAGGTCAGTTTAGAATCGAGTGGGCACTCACCTTCGGTGTTTGCTGGGGTGCCGGGGACGGGGAGGCAGCAAACCGAGGCAGCGAAGTCGAAAGAGTCCGCAACGACCCTCTTTGCAAGCCTTGTCGTAGTTCTGACCTCGCCAAGATGGGCAGGCAGCCACATTGCCGCCCAATCCTCGCAGTCGACAGCTCCCGAATTGGTCGTGTGCCGAGACGACGGGGAGCAAGTCCCGCACGCGAGATCGTGATAGCGCCGAGGCCTCGAACACCGGCGGCTCTGGGTGCTCCCAAGAAAGCCGTGACGGGCATAGCGCGTGCTGATGAAGCTGATGCGCTGGTGTTCAAGAGGCGGCGAGAGAGGGGAAAGTTGATAGATCTGAAGCAATGCTCGCGACGGAGCAGTCTCCCCAACTCGCAACATGACGGGGAGACCGGAAATGTCGCTCAGGCACACGGTTACGTAATTACCCGCATCGTCGAAGTGTAAACAAATCTCTAGCCCCACATAGCTCGGCCTCCAGCCTCCAGCATCGAGCAGCACAGCGTCCTCTGTGAACTCCGCACAATCACTCACAGCACAGCAGAGACTGGATCACGATGGGCAGCCAGAGGGACTTCTTTGTCCCATCCGCGGAGATCGTGGACATGACGGCGGCCACGCCGAGCCCACGGAAGGCAGCTCCATCTGCGAGCCGATCATCGCATGCGCACGGTGCAGCGGGCGCGCTCGAAGACGACGATCTACTCTTCTATCCACAGGCTTCGCCTCTGCGATCATCTCAGCAAGCGAACAAACCGCGTTCTTTATACTATTCAGAGTCTCAGCCTAGCTCTCAGCGCTACTCGCAGTCGCAGTCCACTCCCTCTCAGCAGCGGTCGTCCCAGCCCCAGCGCCCGATTCACGACCCCGCGTACGACTACTACGAACCTTCGTCGTTTGGATCAAGCGTGATGAAGGCGAAACCAACTGCGGCGAAGGCGAAAGCCCAGCCAAAGCCGAACTCGCAGAAGCCCCTCGCTCCGGCTACGCCCAAGAAGAGCGCTGCGGGGGGCAGCTCGTACAGCTCGTACATCAAGCCGGCTACTGGTGCTTTCGGGCGGTACCAGCCTGAGGGTACTGGCAGCCCCTTCGAAGTGTCGGGGTACAAGAATGGCTGGCCCTCGTGGGTCGAGAAGCCCGACACCATCTCTACAGCGTCTACCCGGCCATCCTCGGTAGAGCCACAGGCCCGCAAGATCGAGGGCGAGGAAGAAGAGGACGAGTTTGACATCGCAAATGTCCAGTACACTGCGCAGGACTTTGAAAAGTCCCACGGCGACCCCGAGGAGCAGATGCGCGAGCTGCTCTCTGGCGCTGTGGGAGAGGGCGAGGACGGTGGCGCGGAGGACGGAGACGACATCGTCGAGGGTTTTGCCGAGGGCATGCGGCTCATGCCTCATCAGGTTCGCGGTGTGCGCTGGATGCGCGAGCGCGAGTCGGGACGGAAGCGCGGAGGCATCCTAGCTGATGTGAGTTGTTTGTGGTGAGAGTCCAGCTGACGGCGAAGGATATGGGTCTCGGAAAGACGGTGCAGTCTCTGGCGTGTATTGTCAAGGGCCCGCCAACAGCGGCTGAGAAGAAGACATACAAGGGCGGCACGCTGTAAGTATCCAGTTTAGTATATGGCGACGTCGCTGACCCTCAGTATCGTGTGTCCCCTTGCAGTCATGGCTCAGTGGGCGACTGAAATCCGCACGAAGACGGCAAACGGTGTCCTGTCGGTGACCACGCACCAGGGGCCGAAACGAGCCAAGAGTAAGGAAGGTTCATTGGCGACGTTAACCTCAGCGGCGAAGGAGCTCGAAAAGTACGACGTCGTCATTACTACCTTCCAGGTGCTCTCGAATGAGATGAACTCGGTCGCAAAGGCCAAGGCTGGCAAGGACGGCGCCGACTCGGGCGACAGCGACGACGCTGCGGCGCTAAAGAAGAAGACAAAGAAGAAGGCTCCAGCCCAGACTGCCCTCGCTGGTGTCAACTGGCTACGTGTTATCATTGGTGAGCACTGTCCAACAGGCTGTACTGATGGAAAGATGAGGCGCAGAATATCAAGAACCACAAGACGCAGACCGCGAAAGCAGCTGTTGCACTGACTGCGAAGTACCGCTGGTGTCTGACTGGGTGAGCCTGCAAAGCCTACATCGCTGACCCCGCAGTACACCGATTCAGGTAGCGCATGGACATAACTGCTTGCTAACGATCAGAACAATGTTGAGGAGCTCTACTCGCTCTTCAAGTTCCTGCGAGCCAAGCCCCTCGACGACTGGCAAATCTTCAGGTCGCGTGTCTCCTCCGAGGTGAAGGAAGGTCGCACTGGCGTAGCCATGAAGCGCTTGCACGTCATTCTCAGGGCGATCATGCTGCGGCGCACCAAGAACGCGACGATAGGTATGCTGATCACGTGCTGTTCTGACATCCAGACGGCAAACCCATCCTGAACCTGCCAGCCCGCACTGTGGTAGTCGAGACGTGCGAGTTTGACCCCGATGAGCGCGCGTTCTATGATGCGCTAGAGAAGCAGACAAGCTTGACTATCAGCAAAGTGAGTCTACTTCCCGGGCATGCTGACGGTCTAGTATGTCAAGGCGGGCACTGCATCGGCCAACTACACCAACATGCTTACGCTTCTGCTGCGATTGCGGCAAGGTGAGTGCCCCGTTAGCTCGAACTGACAACAGCTTGTGACCACCCATCTTTGGTGACCAAGTCACTCGGCGTGGACAAGGATGCACTCGGAACCGACGCCACGGTGCCGAACGGCGATGTCCAGGAGGCTGACCAGGCCGACGACCTCGCGTCCGCACTAGCGGGTATGGGGCTCGGACAGCGGAAGTGCGCCATGTGCTTTACCTTGTGCGTGGGATACGTGACGCGGTGCTTACCATAAGGCTGGAGGACCAGACGCGGCAGCATTGCCCGCCTTGCGCTGAGCTTGCGTACGAGGCGGAGGTGAAGAAGGTGGTCATAGGGAAAGCGCCCCCCTCGAGTGCCAAGATCCGCAAGACGATTCAACTCCTGCGCGACATTGCAAAGCGTAGCGAGAACGTCGAGAAGACCATCATCTTCTCTCAGTTCACCAGCTTCCTCGACCTGCTTGAGCCGTTCGTCAAGCAAGAGAAGTTCAAATACGTCCGCTGTGAGTTGCAACATTCCGGGTTATACTGACACGGTAGACGACGGGACGCTCACCGCTGACGAACGTGCTGTCGTGCTGGACGACATCCGCACTAAGCCGCAGGTTAAGGTCATCCTCATCTCCTTCAAGGCCGGTAGCACTGGTCTCAACCTGACGTGCTGTAACAACGTGATTCTGACGGACATGTGGTGGAACCCTGCGTGAGTCGCGTTTGTTGGCGTTGCTAACACCAGTCTCGAGGACCAGGCGTTCGACCGTGCCCATCGTCTTGGGCAGATGCGCGACGTCAATATCTGGAAGCTTGCCATTGACCAGACCGTGGAAGACAGAATCCTTGCGGTGTGTTGTTCCTAATATGTCAAGCTGACAGATCAGCTACAGACTTCCAAGCGCGAGCTTGCCGACGCTGCCCTTTCGGGCACGACTGTGAAGAACATGAATCTCACCATGGCGGACATCATGCGTGCGTACTGCAGCCCTCGTGCCGTGCTGACCGTCAGAGCTCTTCCGCCGCTCCAACCCGGACGAGTAGCGAGCCGCACATGTATCTACGTTGTATCTTTCCCATCTGCTTTGCATGCCATCGTTCACACTCTTGCGGAAGTAGCATCTACTCGCTACCGCTTCGATGCGCGGAGATGTCCCAGAT
Source organism: Cutaneotrichosporon curvatum (assembly GCA_001600275.1). Taxonomy (NCBI): domain Eukaryota; kingdom Fungi; phylum Basidiomycota; class Tremellomycetes; order Trichosporonales; family Trichosporonaceae; genus Cutaneotrichosporon; species Cutaneotrichosporon curvatum. The sequence goes on along the minus strand of BCJH01000007.1, from coordinate 99,995 downwards.
ATCCGGGTGGCCGGGGTGGCGTCATGCCACGGCGCCGAGCGACCCCGCCCCGGGGGGATATTACCGAACTCCCACTGGCCAAGACCCCCCAGCGAGCGCCCATCCTCATCCATCGCCCGCATCCATGACATTGTACGACACCCTCACCTCGACGCCCGTGCTCCTCGCTGCTGCTCTTGGTCTCGTCCTCGTCCTCATCTACCGCACCCAGACCCTCGCGCAGGAGAAAGCCTCCCTCGCCAACGCGAACAACAAGGCCCACGCTGATACCCACGCCCAACCCCAGTCCGCAACCCACGCAGCCAACCCCCCATCCGGCCCAGGCAAGAGCAAGATGCCCAGTGTGATGAGCGCCCCCGCCGCGGAGCTCGCCCCGCCAAAGGTGGGACCTACCTGGGAGATCTTGGCTAACCCCAGTCCGACCCCATCCCGACGGCCACGCTGGCCCAGCACAACGGCAGCGACCCCAGCAAGCCAATCTACGTCGCAATCAAGGGCAACGTCTACGACGTGAGCGCCAAGCGCGACATGTACGGCCCCGGGCAGGGGTACAATGTGTTTGCGGGGCGCGATGCGTCCAAGGGGCTGGGGATGAGCTCCCTCGACCTCAAGGACGCGGTGCCGGACTACAGCGGGCTCGATGAGAAGCAGATGAAGACACTTGACCACTGGGAGAGCTTCTTCCAGAAGGTGAGTGGGGACGAGGAGGGGTGGGCTGACGGTAGCGCTACAACATTGTTGGCAAGGTCGTGCCGTAGTGCACATGCGAATGCAACGGTTATTGGCAGCGGTGACCTGGTGCTGACGGACTACTTCGTCTGGCTTCTGGCGGTGCGAGGTGTTGTCACGCTAGAGCGTGGAGGTGTGGCACGGCTCGTGGCGAAGCAGTGCGCGCTCGAGCGCTCGAGCACACACGGTGTGCACCGACGCCGGCGCCGCGTGTTGACAGCCTGCCAGTGTACGAGGGTGTGTACAATCACTCTCCCCCTTCTCATCCTCGAATAACTTCTGTTCCTCCCCTCTTCGTTCTCACTCTCACTACTCAACTCTACTTACTCACATGTACGCCACCGACAAGCAATACCCCCCAGCAGCGCACCGGCAGCAATACTACGCCCACCCGCCAGTTCTGCAGGCGCCACCACATGGACAGGGGTACTACCCGACCATGCAGCCGGTGTACGGGTACGGCCATCATCCGGGGTGAGTACGAGCACGGAGCGCGGAGCGCGCAGCTGCGAGTGGTGTGGCAGGCGCTGACGGAAGGATGCACCATACCGTAGGGCCAGCTTGAGGGAGGTGTTGATGCCAGCCGCACACTGTTATCGTTGGGCCACCGCAGCGCGGGGGTGGGGGGTGTGATGCTGGTGCGGCGTGCTGTGGTATCGGGGCGTTGCTTGCTTCGTGTTGTTGTTGTTGTTGTCCTATTTGTTGTTTGGACATGTGCTGCTAAGCGGGTGGGGTTATGAAGCTGGCTGGGCAGGGGGCGGGGAGGTGGCCGGTGGTCGGGGTTGTAGTCGTGGATGACACAGAGCCAGCCTCGAGGCTGGATATCTGGCGATGTAATGATGCAGCTCTTGATCTATAGCATGGTCTCGAGCGAGGATACATGCCAACAGTCGCTGATGTTGCCAGGACGAGTTCATGACAGTCTGCGGCAGACGTTGTCGTCTTAGCCACAACACTGTGGCTTCTCGAGTCGCGTCGCACATGCTGACTGCGGCAGAGGTCGTCACAGCACTGCCGTCAACACACTCCGCCAACGCTCAGAGTCCACCGCATACATACAAGCCATGCATCAATGCCCATTCTCAATCTCAGCCTCAGCCTCCTCCTCATCCGCCTCCTCCTCGGCCTCACCCTCCCCCTCCCCACCCTCGCCATCAGACCCCTCCTCCCCTTCCTCCCCAATCTCGCCCTCAACTTCATCCCCATCCCCCTCCTCATCATCATCAACAGCCATACTCTCCCCCTCCCCGTCCACTCCACTCTTCCTCCTCCTTCCGCGCCCCGATCCCGCTGCTCCTGCCGGCTTGGCCTTTGCCGCCTTCGCTGCAGCCACATTCGCGCGATACGCTGAGGTTAGACATGACGGCAGGATATACGCACCGGCCAGCTCCTGCTCTAGTAATGGGACGAGGGCGTCTGAGGGCCCGAAGTCGAGCTCGGTGATTGCCTTGATCACGTCGCCGGCTGTGATTTGCTTGCCTGATCTTGCGGCGGCTTGGTCGTGGGCGGCGGCGGCTGATGTCAGCGGGCTCGGGCGGGGCAGCAGAGTGGATGGGGATTAGACGTAGATTGAGGAGTTGAAGGACAGGTCTGCCAAATACCGTGCTCAGATCGAGCAGAAAGTCGGGGCAGGAATGACTGAAAGAGACACCGGACACGGCGCGTGACATGCCCTCTCGAAGGCTACTCACTCAAGTAGTTGATAAACAAAGTCGAAGACCTCAGCAGCGCATGAACAACATCCTGCTGCATCTTGACATTATCGGGAATCTGGGAGTCAGCTACCTCGTACGAACGGGGCTCACCGATCCCTTGGCCAGCTTGACGAGACTGGTCTTGGGCAGCTCGAGGTCCGCTATGCCCTGGGCATACTGCTGCTGCTGGGCTAGGGCGAGCTTTGCGTCCGGCCGGACGGGGATGGGGGCGGGTTTCGGCGGCATCGGGGCTGAGTTGGGGCAGTTGGAAGTGGGAGATGGAGAGAGAGGTGTGGTGAGAGACAGAGTCGTATGAGTTGTTGTTGGTGAAATTGACCGACGCGTCGCGAGGTGGAGGGGAGGACGGAGATTGCGATTGCCACCGCGCGTGAGAGCTGCGCATACGATATGCAGGTGACAGACGAGTATGTCCAAGGCATGCTGTGAGGTCATGCATCGCTTCTGGCGTAGGGATGGATAGTGGATGCGCTGAGGCATACATGCATATCGCACTGAGGGGCAAAGCAACGCCCAGTGAGAACTCAACGCTATCACAGACACGCGCAGGGCAAGCATGAGACCACGACCAATGCATCAACTATCCCAAAGCAAGCTCGTACAAGATTCTAGTCGTCAGCAATACCCCACCCCAGTCTCACACAGCGACATTCGCGACAATAAGTGGCACTGCGGTCAGCCAGCATTCACAACACATCCCAGCCATGGCTAGTCTCCACTCACACCGCATCAATGTCCGCACCGCGCTGATGAGGTTGACCGCCTTGGTCTTCATGCTCATTCCTTCGGGGGAGTCGTATGTTTCTGGGACGTTGCCGAAACCTGCATTTGCGGATGGGGCGGCTTTCGTGGACCAGCCAACTGAAAGGGCATCGAAGCAGGAGGAGCGTGGCATGCGTGACCGCGTGACCGGTTTGGACGTGTCAGTGGAGGTGAGTCATCAAAGCCAGAGCAGGGAAGAGTCATGAGGGGCCAGTGAACGGGTGAGATAGAGAGCAGAAGAGTGTTGGAGGTCACACGAACGCCGAAGGGGAGAGGACTGTCAGCATCGTCCTCACATGCCTGCCGTCGAACTCACTCCTCGCCAGGAACCGCTCCTCGCTCAGAATGGCGATAGCATTAGTGAGCAACAGTGCGACGTAGAACAGCCGTCCGAGGCCAGCGAAGAGGCCGAACATAGTCGTTTAAGGACGGGGGTGGGGGAGGCGATGGCAGCTCTTAGGTCTATTCCGGTTCCGGTTGGGCCTGCTTGGCGATGCTTATCCAATGTGGCAAGATTGCGAACTCCTGGTCCTCGTGTACTGTGTTGCTGCGCCGTTGCTCAAGAGGCTGGAGGTGGGTGGTACTTAGGATGGATGTCGCGTTCGCGTTCGCGACGTCAGACATTCGACGAGGCTAGGTGGCAATCGTGTGGCGGAGATGAGACCATATCTCCACATCTCCGTCTCTTTGCTCTCGGTCTCCGACTTGATGCGGCTGCCATTTCGGTTGCGTTTGGCTCATTCGACATCGTCCCCCAGTCTGATCGCAGCTGTCAGCACCGGCTTCCATCCGCGCATCGCGGCCACCGACCGGCCTGCACTTCCGGACTGCACGGTTAGATCGAGATCTTCACGCTCTGCTAGCTCTGCATCGAGCGCGGCGACCGATACCGCCCGTCGGCCACATGACATCATGCTGCACAAGTCCCAGCGTTTCGACGTTGTACAAGAATGGTTATTTTGCTTTGACTAACCGGCCAGCGGAGCGGTCGCCGTGCGTGCTGGGTCGTCGCATTGCTCAGTGATACATAAACAAACTCGCATTACTGAACGTTTCGTACTGCCTTCCACTTTGAACAGCATGTCTATCGTTGTGCACCACCTGACAGAGTCACGCTCCGACCGCATCTTCTGGGTGCTCGAGGTGCGCTTCCTGACAGCTTTCTGTGGTGCGAAAACTGACCAGGCAGGAGCTCGGCGTCGACTACAAAGTCGTGGTCCACTACCGCACAAAGGAGGGCCGCGGACCAGCCTCGCTCAAGACCGTGTCTCCCTTCGGCAAGGTGTGCTACGACCTCTGTGGTGACTAACCGTTCTCAGGCGCCGATCGTCGTGATCGACGACATCCCGCGTACCGAATCCGGCGCCATCGTCCACCTCCTGCTGAGGACATACTCCCAGCCGGGCATCGAGCGCGAGCCGAGCGACGACTCGATCTTCTGGTCCCACTTCTCCGAGGGCAGTCTCATGCTCCATCTGCAGGCTGCGCACACTGCCAACAAGGTGGCACAGGGGATCGCGGCGTACAAGGTGCTCTACCTGCTTGTGTTCTTCATGCCCGGTGTGAGCTTCTTCAACTGGTACCTCCAGAAGATTGCTAGGGAGAGCATCGACCCGATCCTGCTCGAGGTGGAGCAGTTCCTCCAGAATAACGACAACTTCACGGGCACCCGAGAGCTAGGCGAGGGAGACGTGAGTGGCACCTGAGGGGTGTTGCAGAATGTGTCGCTGACGGCAGTTCATGATGTTCTTCCCCTTGCACAGCATCGCAGGCGCCTCGCCCCCACCGTACAAGATCGGTCCCAGTACCGTTGCGTGGGTGGAGAAGATCAAGCAGCGCCCAGCGTGGCGGGCTGCGATGCAGCGGATGAAGAGCGAGGAGGCTGCGCAGCGCCAGCAGCCCGGGGCAAGCCTATAGACTATACAGAGGATGTACAACTTAGACTAACTTGCCCGAGCCAGAGACCGGGGCATAGTCTCCGTCTGCCTGACATGGTCTGTGTTCCTGCTCAGTACTCGCCTACAGCTAGCACCAAATCCCACTGAGCGCCACAACGCGTTGTACGTAAATTGAACCTCTGGTACGGCAGCCGCGATGACGAGGGCTGCACGCGTTGTGCCCATATGGTGTTTCCGCGTTGTTGCAGCAGCTAGACCGGACCGGCTATGAGCCACGCTAAGAAGTGCCTGCCTCGTTCCCGCTCGATTGTAGAGCTAGAATGAATAAACGCCCCCGATTACAGATTCCCACTGGCAATACTAATCTCCTATTCCCCGATTACAACCCAGTCCTAATCCCCTCCTCTCCTCTTGGAATATGCTACTAGATTCTAGAATGCACCGGGTGTCCGCCGAACGTCGCCGAGTCGGCGTGCTCGAGTAAAGTGACGTATCGGACACCCTTGCTACTCGCGATCTCGCCGAATCTCCTGCCAACGTCCGCTCTGTCCTGTCCCCTCCCCCCGCTCGTCTGCCGCTCTGCAGTTTGTCTTTCCACATCGTTCCACGCACGCTACTACTGCTGCTACCAATAACCTCTCGACATTGACACCGGCCTCCTGTTCCAGCAAGTCCGCCAGTCCGCCAGCGTCTCTCCACCGGGCTCCATTCGACCCACACCCACCCTCACGCGTGGTTATCTCTTCTCTCACCAGTACTCTCATACCCCGCCTTTCTCTCTCTCCCCCTCTCTCTCTCTCTCTATCAACTCTCTCCCTCACCTAGACATATAGATCATGGTTAACAACACGGAGTACTACAAGGTAAGTAAGACAGCCAGCCGCCCCGCGACCGGTGTTACGCTCCGGCGCCTCGCGGGCGTGCCGTAACCCCTTTCGGATCATTCTAACACACCCAGGTCCTCGGCATCCCCAAGGACGCGTCCGAGGCCGACATCAAAAAGGCGTACCGCAAGGAGTCGCTCAAGTGGCACCCAGACAAGAACCCCGGCGACAAGCGCGCCGCGGCTGAGGAAAAGTTCAAGAAGGTGAGTTGAGTGGGCGACGGCGAGGTGTATGCACGATGGGTGTCTGTGGCTTGCGCATTGCAGTGGTATCGCCGTTTGCATCGTTGCAAATCGTATCCCACGGATTGCTGCATGAACACCTACCGTTCTAGTGATCGCCTTGCGTCGCGTGACCTGTTTGGACATATACTGACTCTAGGTTGGAGAAGCGTACGAGGTCCTCTCCGACAAGGACAAGCGTGCCGTCTATGACCAGTTCGGCGAGGAGGGCCTGAAGGGCGGTGCTGGCGCTGGCGGCGGTGGTGGGCCCGGCGGATTTGGTGGTGGCTTTGGTGCCGGCGGCCCCGGCGGCGGCTACTCCTTCCACGCGACCGACCCCAACGACATCTTCAATGCCTTCTTCTCCTCCATGGGCGGAGGCGGCGGCGGCGGCGGCGGTGCCTCGTTCGACTTTGGCGGCGGCGGTATGGGCGGCGGAGGCGGTGGTCCTCGTATGCGCTCGTCGCGCGGCGGCGGTATGGGCGGCATGGGCGGCATGGGTGGCATGGGTGGTATGGGAGGTATGGGCGGCATGCCCGGTGGTATGGGTGGCGGCATGCCTGGCGGCTACGACGAGCCGTCGCAGAAGCCTCCCCCGCCTGGCGAGGTCACCAAGCCCCTCGCGCTCACCCTCGAGGAGCTGTACAAGGGCGGCACGAAGCGCCTCAAGATCACGCGCCACCTGCGCAGCGGGCGGACAGAGGAGAAGATCCTCGAGGTGACCTACAAGGCTGGGTGGAAGGCCGGCACCAAGATCAAGTTTGCAGGCGCAGGCAACGAGGACGAGTACGGCCAGTCCCAGACCGTCACGTTTGTGGTCGAGGAGAAGCCCAACAATCGCTTCGAGCGCGACGGCGACGACCTTATCACAAAGGTCAACATTACGCTTTCGCAGGCGCTGCTTGGCCCCGACGGCGGTGGGCAGATCAGCAAGACGATCGAGCAGCTCGACGGCCGCAGGATAGAGGCCGATCTCCCGGCTGGCCAGATTGTCCAGCCGGGCCAGGAGACACGTATCACCGGCGAGGGCATGCCCGTGTCCAAGGTGTCGTCGGTTAAGAAGGTCGGCGACATGGTCGTCCGCTGGAACGTCGTCTTCCCCCGGACGCTCTCGGCGCAGCAGAAGGACCTCCTCCGCCAGGCCCTCGGATAGGTGGCTGGCAAGCGGGGCGAGCAGCACAAAGGACACGGTCTGTCCAGTTAGCGTAATTAGCCATGGCGCTACAGCGTCAATGTACTACAATCATGAATAGCATCGGATCTGCGGCAGAGCTAAGGAGCTTGTTTACTGACTCTGCAACACGCTCAGGTCTAGGTACTGACTCTGCGACCTATTTCTCGAATTAGCAAGGGCAATGACAGCCCACGCTGCGTCCTCACACAACATGCATCTACACATACAGACCCCTACGCAAGGTTGATATCGTTCAGCGCGCAGCACACGGCCGCGCGGTGGTGCCCGTCGTACTGGCGCACCGTCTCGCCCGTAGCCAGATCCCACAACCTCGCGGCGTGGTCCGAGCTCGCAGTGACGAGGTACGCCGAGTCGGCGGAGAACGCCGCGTCCCACACCCACCGCTGGTGGCCCTCCAATGTCCGTTCGAGGGTATACTCGTAGTCCTTTGTGCTCCAGAGCTTGACCGTCGTGTCCGCCGAGCACGTAGCGAGATGCCTCGTATCCGGAGACAACAGACAACGGGTGATATACTTTGGGTGCGCGAGGAAACTAGTCACGGGCACGAGCGAGGTCGTCTCACTCCCGCTCTGGATGCGCCAGACGAACACGGTCCCCACGTTATTTCCAGCGACAAGCGTACCCCCATCGCTCGCGATCGTCACACTGCGGATGGGCACATCCTCGGCCGGGACGAGTTCGTGCGTGCACGTGTTCTCGCCCAGATCCCAGATCTTCACACTCCCCAGCTGGTCGCACGAGATCAGCTCCCCCTGGTTCGGGTGGATCACCACGTCGTTCACCATCGTCCCCTCGTGCGTATATGTCCGCTGCACCTGCCCCGTTCTGCTGTCAGCTACCTCAAAGCTCAAGCTCACCTCGTGTCCCAGACCTTGACCGTCCCGTCCTCGCTGCCCGTGACTATCCACTTCCCCTGCGCGGCGTACTGCAGCGCCGTGACGTTGCCAGTATGCCCATCCAGGCTCATTATCGGCGTGTTGCTCATCGACGGGATGTCCCATATCCTGTGGTGTCAGCGCCTCCCCCACCCAAGCAGCGCACCGGACAGCCCCGCTCCCTGCCGCTGCTAGGTAATTCTTATCCGGGCTGATAGCCAGGCGGTTCACCTGTTTCTACCCGTCAGCACTGGATACTCTATCGCCCACCCATGTCGGCTGCAGCGGAATCTGGCGGTAACAGATACCGCTCCAGGCCTCCCAGAAGCGGATGGTGTGGTCGTCTGGTGTGAGCTGAGAGAATGAAGAGATAACTCACACCCTGCGGTGCAGAGGACGACGCTCATCTCCGCGGCCTGCTGGGACGCCGTGTCCGAGCCATACTGTGCTTGGCCGGATGCTCCTGGCATAGTGAGTGGTGAAGTGTGCTGAGGGTGTATGAGCGCATCGGCGCGATCAGGCATGGTGGAGGGATGGGGGCGGGGGTATATTTGTGTGTGGTGTGTGTGTGTAGTGGCGGGGAGGTGTGGGCACACGCACGGCTCGGGATGGTGGCGGACGAAGGATTCGAGTCGAGTCAGAGAAGGGCGAATGGGGACAACTGCACAGAGAGCCGGACAACGGAAAGGCATTGCATAGCAGTATGTGGGTTTTGGAGACAGGGGCGGGACAGACGTGGTAGCATGGTACAACGTGACGACGCTGAGCTGTGCTAGCACGCAGGGCTAGTCATGAGCTCGGGGGAACAATGTTGACCTGCGGCACGGCGTTGTTCGGCTCCTCAGCCAGAACGAGTACAGTGTCTACTGGTGAGCTGCTGCTCGTGGAGCAGATTGAGAGCGGCGGTGACGACGCTGCAGACGACGAGATCGACCCAGTCGGCGCTCCAGAACGCCGGATGTCAAGGAAGGCGAGGTCTCTCGCGCAGTACCGGCACTGGCGCTCGGTGAACTGCTTGCGCCACCGGGGCACGCATGATTCTGGTCTTAGCGAGGCAGCCTGAACGTTCTCACCTCCGCGGTTCTGCTCTCTCCCGTTACCGGGGCATTGCCAGAACGTAAAGTTGCTCTCGCGCTGGAGGGCCGTGGTGGTGTGAGGGGCGGTCGCCGAGTCGAGAGTCATGGTGGCAAGTGGTATGTTGTACTTTGCTAAGATCAACTGACTCGTGGACATTTATCAAAGCGTGAGTTGCGGGGCCAACAACAAAACGCACGGAGAGGCCATCACACACCATCAATACATGACATTGCTGTTCACATACACATACACGACCGGCAGCCCAGCCCCCAAGATACAGTACAGTGCTGTGAAGCTGCTGCTGTGCACTATGCACGGAACGATGACCTCAGATATCCGCGCTCGTCTTGTTCACCACGAAGAGGGGCTGCTTCCTTTGCACGTAGCGGTGGCCGCAGTACTTGCAGCAGTACACCAGCTGGTCATACGTTATCCATCGGCACGGGTCTGGTGTGAGCGCTGTGTCTGGGTGTGCGTGATCATTTATGCATCGGCTTACCTCCGAAATTCTCCTCCCCTCTGCCTCCACTGCACCAGAATGGTGGGGCGTACATTGTGAGAAGGGAGCGGCGGGTCATCCTACTCTCAGAGTTGGGAATGGCGGCAGCAAGTTAAGGTTGAACAGTCAGAGGGGAGAGGTTGACAGCTTTGAGGTGAGGCAATTATTTGAAGCTCACAGTAGTGCACGTCTCCGGGTGCATGCGCACAGTCCCATCTCGCACGCGTTTGATCGATGAGTACCATCACGAAGCGGTCGTGCGAACAGGTCATAGACATTTTACCGTCTGATGGCGAGTTTCATGCCTCGAGGTGGGCCATCACATCCTGGGAACGCGGCGCGGTCGTCCTTGGCACCCACAATCATTAATTCGCCCTGCGACAACGCCTGACTCACGCTGACAAGTAGGCGCTTGGTTCGACATCAGCTGCAACTGCACCGTACCGTCAAGCTTGCACCTCAGCTCGAGGAGCGTCGCCGGATGGTCGATCAATTGCGATAAAAAATGGCAGGAAAATGGCAGAGAAAATGCCATTAAATCCTGGAACTGGTGATCAAACCATCATTGCAGGGTGGTGATCTCATCCGAGACAGACGTATTCCGAGCAGACGACAGCCAGCTTCAGCTGCATCGCAGAAGACGAGCTACAATGCATGCCGAACTGCCGTCGATTGTTCACCCACTCACAACGATGTCAAGACGCTGAACTCCTATCTGCGGGGAACCCACAGGGGACCCGGACTTCGGCGACCTGCGACCTGCGCATCACCGGCGATCGCCGCGAGCCCACCGGCTATCGCGCAGCTGCAGCTGTAGCGCAGTCATCACGCAGCATCCCATGCTTCAGCTGATAAATGCACAGTGACTTCTCACCTACAGCACATCTCAGACTCTAGTCACCATGTCAGCCCAGGCATTCAAGCTCGACAACCTCTTCGACGTCCGCGGCAAGGTACGTTCGCCCCCGGGCTCTCGCTAACTCCAGATCGTGGTCGTCACCGGCGGCGGAAGTGGTCTCGGCAAGGGTGAGTGTCTTCGCCCACCGAGCTGACCCCAGCCATCGCGCAGGGCTATGCTTCCAACGGGGCTAAGGTGTTCATCACCGGCCGCAGGAAGGAGATGCTCGAGGCCGTCGCTGCCGAGTCGGGGGGGCAGATCGTCCCGTGGGTCCACCAGAGCGACCTGGGCTAACTCCAGTATCCAAGGCGACGTAGCGAGCAAGGACGGGTGTATCGCTACCGCCGCGGCGATCGGCAAGCTCACTGACCGGGTTGATGTGCTCGTCAACAATGCGGGCATCCTCCTCCCCTTCCGGAAGAGGATTGCGAAGCACCCCAATGACCGTAGGTACTCCTGGCGACGAAGAGTCTAACGACAGCGGACTCGGTCGAGGCGCAGCTCGCTAGCATTGCTGAGTGAGTGAGGTGTGTACTTCAGCTGACAGCAGGGAGGACTTTATCAACACCAATGCAGGTGTGTTCCGCCCCAGACCCCGCTGACAGAAGTAAACGTCGCAGGCGTGTACTTTATGACGATCGCGCTCCTCCCCCAGCTGCGCAAGTCGTCCGACGCGAGCGTCATCGTCATCTCCTCGATCGCCGCCCACATGGTTCAGCGCGCGACCGGGTCGGTAACCTACGGCGTGTCAAAGGCTGCGGCGCTGCAGCTCGGACGTATCCTCGCGGGCCGGCTTACTCCGTGAGTTGGGCCACGTACTCGCTGACGGCAGGTTCAACATCCGCGTCAACACCATCTGTCCCGGCATCTTCCCGTCCGAGATGTCCGCGCGCCCCGTCGACGGCGGGCACAAGTTTGACAAGGCGACGTACAAGACCACGCTGCGGAGCCCTATGCGTGGGTGGAGAGAATGCAAAGCTGACGCCAGGCCGCGCGGGCAAGTTCGAGGAGATTGTCGGGCCCGCTATTATGCTCGGATCCCCTGCGAGCGGGTTCATGACTGGTGCGGCGATTGTGATCGATGGTGGGAGGATGCTGGCCGCGGGGCTGGATGATGGCATCCAGATGCCAGAGGAGAACTATGCCTGGAGCCCTACGGCCAAGCTGTAACACCCCTGCGTATGGTACATCACCCTACAGATCCTACATGAACGTTTATTACATGGAATATATGAACTCGATGTTCTCCAAATCAGTCCTGGATGTCAGCAGCGACGCGAGGGCAACTTACAGATCGTCAAAGGCGCGCGCATTGTGCGCCACATGCGCGCCCTCGAGCTCGTCCTTGGCCATCTGCTGCGCGCGGATGTCCTGCCACCTGCTGCTCGCCTCGAGGGAGTAGTCGTACACTTCCCCAGTCATGCCCTTGGCGCGGCGGCGGCGGACGTTCCGCCGGTTAAGGTACTTCATGTATGTGGCCTGGGCGACGATCAGGCCGGAGAGGATGGCCAGGCAGACGAGGTTGGCCTGCAGACCTTGTTTGTACTCTGGCGCCTGGTGGGCTTTGTACAGCTGCGGGCCGACAATCTGGGGTAAGCGGACGGGGAAGGGAGGGTCCGGGGAGAGAGGCATGGCAGTGGGATGAATCTACTCACATTGCCGACGGTGAGACCGACATACATCACCCCGGTCATTACCGTCTTCTTCGTGTGTCCCGCGGTATTGGCGAAGCACCAGGAGAAGACGATGGGCGTGATGCACTGGTACACGTTGAGGATGAAGTACACTGCGAGGAGGGAGCGGCGGTGCGCGTCGTCGTGGGGGACGGTCCAGAGACCCACTGCGCCCGCTAGAGGGAAGAGGGACACTACGAAGAGGACAGGCGACTTGAGCTTGATCTTCATGATGATGAGGGCGGCGACGATGTTCGAAACGATGGAGATGCCGCCGGGGATCATGTTGTACAGGATGGACTGGAACTTGGTCAGCCCGAAGCCCCGAAGGATGAGGGCTGGTGTTAGCGGGGAAGGGTGGGGAGCCTACGGCCAAAGGTTGTGATGCCGCCTGAGACGAGGGAGATGCAGAAGATCATGAGGAGCCAGCCGTAGGTCTGGCGTTAGTTTCGACTTGTTGGCACTCACCTTCGGGTCGATAAACGACTCGCGCACCTGCGACCATTTGAACTCTGCGTGTTAGATCGGTACAGCGCTCGCTCAGCGTACTTGTGTTCTGAGTGCCCGTGTTGTTCAGGCGGATGCGCTCGAGGGCAACATACTTCTCGTCCTTGTTGAGAAAACGCGCCCGCGCAGGGTGGCGGGGGAAGATGAAGAAGGTGGGGATGGCGAGCACGACGGAGATGAGTCCCGCAACGAGGAAGATCAGCTGGTACGAGTAGAGGCTTGACTTGGCGTGGCCCAGTCCCCAGGACATGAGCGAGCCGAGAATGGCAGCCATGCCATTCATCGAGTACCTACAGTCAACCGGGTGTCAGTGGCGCTTGCTCACCAGATGTTGTTGCGCAACGGCTGCTCACGGCGTGTCCACCACATGGAGGTGACGATGAGCATACTCGGCGCGATGGAGGCCTCGAACGCGCCGAGGAGGAACCGCATCGCCGCAAGCCCGGCAAAGTTTGTGCACGCTGTCATGATGCACAGACTCGCCCCCCAACCCAGGAAACACGCAGAAATCCAGTAGTTCACGGGAAACACCACCAGTGCATACACGCTCAGAGGCTGGGGTCAGCGACACAACGGCAACCATCCTTACCTGGAACACCAGCTGGGCAAAGTACACTATCGACCCGAGCCACGAGTACTCCTGTCCCCTGGGGTCAGCTCGCCTCCCCCACCACGCACTTCAACTTGGCCCCATCGTGCAGGTCGTAGACACTCGCAAAGCTCAGGGAGCTCTTGTCGAGCTGCTGGCAGAAGTAGATGTAGCAGATAATCGGCATGAGGTACATGTCGATCTTCCACGCCACGCGCGTGCTCTCCTCGTGCGTTATCTGTCTGGCGCTGTCGTAGTCTTGGTAGAAGGCAGCGGCGAGGTCGCTCTCCTTCCCGGCGGCGGGGAGGCTGCGGGCCTTCTCCTCGGCGGAGGCGTCGCCTGCTCCGTCGATGTGCTCGACGTGCTGGTCGGCGTCCTTGGGATCTTGAGGGTGCTTGGGTAGTTCGTTCATGAGTGCGGTGGGGAGTGAGCAGTTGGTTCGTAGTAGGTTAGTGACGTGAGGTCTTATATCGCGAAGATGGTTCGGATGCCGCTCCGGTCTCCCGACGAGTATCTCCAAGAGAGCAGCCTCCATGCCCAAGGTGCTTCTTTCGCGGCCAAGCTCGTCTCGTGAGTGCCTGCTATATCTCGGTCATTACGCTTAGTAGCCTTCGTTTGAGACAACGATCACGGAGTGCGGGGTGGCGAATGAACCAAACAAGCACGTGAAGAGCCGAGGCGAGGCACGCCCAGTATAGCCCACCCGGCGATCTTGGCCCGGTGGACGTAACGCACGTTCATGAATTGGTGGCAGCAAAGTACTGCCCACTCGCGCATGTCGTGCATGGCATGCATGATGGGTTGCGATCTGGCATAGCTTAGATTCGCTTGCCGTGAACCCGATCCGACGGAGGTTGTGGGTGCTCGTGCGACTGGGCTGTGGGGCCATATCGGCTCAGCGGACCGTGACCGGCGATCCGGCGCCGGTGTTACGTCAGAAAGTGGGCATGGCTTTGCTGGCGACAATGGTCTTTGGGAAGCGAGCATGCTGGATATGTCGAGTTCTGCATGTGTGCAGCATGTATTGTGAACAGCTTTGCATAGGATGTGTGATTCAGAGCAGGCAGCTTGGTCAGTGTCAAGGAAGAGCACGGCGCGAGCCCGAAGACCGGTTGAGTGAGCCGATGGGACGTGCGTTCGCTGGTGGTGTGTTTGTGAGGCAGCTCGCGTGTCTATGCCGTCGGGTCTGCTAGAAAATGATGTATCTGCAGTCCAGTTGTCTTTTGTTTGACCAAGTCTGTGCCGCGTACGCACTGTCTGTATGCATCCTGACTCGCCTACTCGTGAACACGCCATGCTCGTCAACAGAAGTCAGGCGCGATCTCAAGAACCCAGCCGACACACGCTTACATAATACGGTCGCATAGCTCAGCTGGTTAGAGCATTGTACTAATACTCCGCAAGTATTAGCCTGCATCTGCATATGCAAAGGTCGGCAGTTCGATCCTGTCTGTGATCAGTTACTTTTTGCGTTTCCGCTCTGCCTTTTTGCCATGTTGCGAGTGCCAACTTGACGCCAGGCAAGGGCGAGGAGCGATGGCGTCCGGTGAAGGGCGAACTGACAGTGGGCGATCTTGGGTGCCTTCCACCCGATGCCAGGCACGAACTGAATCACTTTATGCCATCTCCCGCAACGGTCGGCGATAACACTTCCCCGACCACTGCCACACTCGTTATCGCCGATTTTGGCTGGGTGCGCGCGGAGTCAGATTCTGCTCGAATTGCCTCCTTCTGCTCCCCTGGGGTGGCCTGGCTCTGCGGGCTGAGCCTCCCCTGCTGCCGTGCATCGGATTCGAGGTGGAGACAGACATTGCTCCTTCCAACCCGTCAAGCAATCTGTGAGTTTTGCACGCAGCTTTCTGAAGACTGCTCCTCTCTCTACACATCCCGCTAACACCTCGCAGATATACAAAATGGTGCGTACAACACAATCGAAGTCGGTCTGGTCGCCGTTGTCGCTGGGGAGCTGGGAGGGAGAGCTGGGACTGTGGATGGGGTAGTGGGACGTTGGGAGGCTGGCGGATGACAGTGGAGGGAGGATGAGTGCAGGCAGGGAGGGGAGAGCCTTTGCGCGCGAGAGGATGTGCGAGTGCGCGCAATCAGCAGCAAACCTGCTGCACGCACTCGCGATTCTCGAGCAACTGCATTCCAGCTCCGGTGGAGAATCTGCAGCGGCGACTACGACCAGACGGCAACACCTCCATCCCGAACTCTATACTAACCCTAGGCCGACGCTAAGAGCGCCCCCGTCAACCCGATGAAGGAGCTTCGCATTGAGAAGCTCGTCATCAGTGAGTGCCGCGGAACTGTGGTCTCGGTTGAGCAGCACTAACTCCCAGACATCTCGGTCGGCGAGTCTGGTGACCGTCTCACCCGTGCCGCCAAGGTGCTCGAGCAGCTTACCGGTCAGACCCCGGTTACCTCGAAGGCCCGCTACACCGTCCGCTCGTTCTCGATCCGTCGTAACGAGAAGATTGCCGTCCACGTCACCATCCGTGGCCCCAAGGCCGAGGAGGTCCTTGAGCGTGCGCTCAAGGTCAAGGAGTACGAGCTCCGCAAGCGCAACTTCTCCGAGACCGGCAACTTTGGCTTCGGTATCGACGAGCACATCGACCTGGGCATCAAGTACGACCCCGGAATCGGTATCTTCGGCATGGACTTCTACGTCATCATGGGCCGCCCCGGCATGCGCATCGCCCGCCGCAAGGCCAAGGTCGGCCGTGTTGGTGCCTCGCACAAGGTCCAGCCCGAGCAGACCGTTGCGTGGTTCAAGCAGCGTTTCGACGGCATCGTTTCTCGCTAAGTGTGGGTAGCGGGATGTATATCACTTCATGGCACTGGGATGGGAGGCGTGAAGGCTCGCTGTGGGAGCGTGTGGGAGCGGATGGGTAGTGGTGTAAGGAGCATGGGCTTGTGCCTGTCTACTAATCTGTGTTCTGGATGTGCAGGAGAGATGTTGCAGGTAGGCGCAGACGCGGTGAGACTGGGGTGAGCTCCTTCACGCGCCGACAGTGTGTTGGGCTGCAGGTGGTGTCATTGGGGGACATCTGAATCGGAACTTTTGGCAGAAGCATATAGCTGCGATGGGAGAGCTGGCCCTTGAGGGCTCTGGTCAGAATCCACAGTGTTGTGGCTCATTTGAAGTGCGACGGGACGGTCAGTTTGGTGCTGTCCACAGACCACGCTGCAGCAACAGTGCATCGATTCTTGTAGAGACTTGCGAGGTGCTACGTGATATCCGCTCTCCTCGCATGCCAATGGACTACATCTCCATGCCCGAGCGGCATACAGCGAGTGTCTGTGTTGAGCCATCCCACTCTCGCCGAGAACGACGAACGAGGCACGCTGTGCGTACGCGTGAAAGCAGTATCTCATGCGCAACTCCAGGTTCTGGCACTTCCAAGAACTCAGACGCAACAGTCAACTAAACAATGTACATGGTCAAGAACTACAACAATCAAAGCCACGTGCTAGAAGGCACACTAGACGTCAGCACAAGTCAAAGACACGAAACAAGGCTGGGAGATGATATCAGATGTCCAGTGAGAGCATCGACCCGCCGTGGCCCAGCGTGTCAAGCACGAGGGTCCGCCGACGGAGCTAGGTCAAGAGGTGCCAATGGAGTCATTTTTCGACTACTCTTCATTTGAGGAGGTGGAGCGAGGACTTACCAGTGACAGAACCGCGATGAGAGGTGAAGAGCGATGCAGACGACAAAGTGATGGTGGTTCGAATTTTGTCTCTGCCTGAGGTCGCGGTGCCTGGGCTGGGGCGAAGCATTGGTGCAGTATCAAAGCACACGTCATATCTGATGAGATTTCCGAAGCTCGAGGTCAATAGCGTCGCCATGTTGTCGAGGTCGACTGCAACAACACCCCCACACAGCATGATACCCTCGCGTGCATCGACTGTCGCGCGCGTCGTGCCGCCCCTCGCGCAGATACTGTCCCGTGCGTTCACGGCGGGTGCCGTCATCTCCGCTGGAGGAAAGTACACGGCACAGAACCCATCAAGAAACCGACCGGTCTTCAACAAGTCGAGGATCCAGCCAGCCTCGATCCGCGATGTAGGGCAGGCGGCCTCTAAGGAGCCATCAGCGGACCGCAAGCCCAGCGACACTAGCAACCGCGTGCAGCAGACCACGTCGCAGAAGCTCGCGCTCCCGTCAACGGAGAGGCTAGACGCTTTCGGCCTGCACGACACGCGCAAGAACGACCACCGCACGGAGGCGAACATCATGCAAGCACAAGCTCGCCCGTTCTCCGCCTTTGAAATGCACGAGGGCTTGCAAGCCTGCCTGGCGGAGAAGTACCCCGACGGCCAGACCATGCCGATCCAGTCGCTGTCCCTGCTCAACCTCCTGGGCGAGAAGCAGTCCCATCGTGCCCTGCTCGCGGCCGAGACGGGCAGTGGCAAAACCCTCGCATACCTCCTCCCGTTGCTGCACCACCTCAAGGCGACAGATGAGGGTGTACCCCGCGGTACTGGTGGCGACTCGGGCAAGGCGTCCCCGCGCGCGCTGGTGCTCTCGCCGACCCACGAGCTCACCCGCCAGTCCACGCTCGTCGCGAAGAGTCTCACGCACAGGGCCAAGCTGTCCGTCATGGGCGGGAGCTCCCCCGGCTCAGTGTATGGCGCGGGCGCGATCGATGTCCTCTTCGCTACTGGGCGTAGCGCAGCGTGGTTGCTCAACATCCCCCGTGAGCCGCGTGAGGGCAGCCGTGAGGCCGACTTTGCCGCGAAGAAGGCTGCGAGGGAGGAGAAGTTGGAAGGCGAGGGTAAGGACGGCAAGCCCGAGCGCGGGTTCAAGCGCGAGGAGGTGCTCGACATGAGCCGCCTCGAGTGGCTCGTCATCGACGAGGCGGACGTCCTCCTCGGCCCGGACTTTGCTGACGAGACTGCCAAGGTGCTCGAGCGTATCCAGGAGGCCCAGCCCAACGTCAACATCCTCCTTGTCACTGCTACCCTCCCGCCCTCGCTGCACCGCATGCTCGAGTCCAACCCCCTCCTCTCGGCTGGAGAGTTTGAGCACATCCTCTCACCAGGGCTGCATCGACTCCCGAAGCGCCTGGATACCCGCTTCGTCCCCTGGAGCCGGTCGGGCAACGTCCTTGCTGAGGTCGCGCACGAGATCAAACGCGACTTTGCGGAGGACTCGGCCGCAGCCAAGCTCGAGAACCGCAAGGAGCGGAGCATGGGTGTGCTCTTCTGCGGGTCCGTGCCCAAGGTGGAGAGCGCTGCTGCCGCCCTCGAGGCCAAGGGGATCAAGTGCCTCGCCTGGACAGGCGAGAGCAGCACCCGCCAGCCCGGGCGGAATGGGCCGCTCGACTTCTTCCTCGCCAGCCACAAGAAGGTCGAGGGCGAGAGCACGAAGGGCCCTCGTATTCTCGTCACCACCTCGCTCCTGTCTCGTGGGCTGGACTTCTCCCCAGCCGTGAGCACGATCTACCTCCTCGACCCGCCGCGCAATGTGCTGGACTTTGTCCACCGCGCAGGGAGGGCTGGGCGCGCCGGCCGTCCGGGGCGCGTGGTCGTGTTTGGAGTCAAGCACGCCGGGCAGATGAAGTACGGGGAGGAGCTGAGGTCTGTCCTGGGCAAGATGGAGAGCCGTGTCTCGGTCAAGCCTGGAGGCCGGACGTGGTCTGGCAAGCGGTTTGCGCAGAAGGACGGGGGGTCGGGATCGGGGGAGCGTGAGTCTGGGTCTGGGTCTGGGTCGCGGCCGGCGCGCCCATCGGCGTCGAGGCCCCCACCGAAGCGGTACGGCTTCCGCCAGGAGTAGGAGTGGAGCCCGCAGTAACAGTATCGCCCGTGCGAGAAGTAGTATCCATCAGCATCACTTGTCACTTGTCACCTGTAGCATGTATCATATGCATCCATCGCTCTTTGTAACTCTTCTGCGTGTCTAGAATCTACGCGTCTAGAATCTACGCGTCTAGATCTACACGTCTAGCCTACTCCTTGCGCGAGATGATCGTCGCCGCAGCCTGCGCGGTCGGGAGCACGTCTGCTGTCAGCCCAGTCACGTTTCTAGCACTTACACAGCTCAGCAATCTGCACATGAGGAGGACGGAGCGCGACCCACACAATCTCCTCGGCAATGTCCTCAGCCGTAACTGCCATCAGCGAGCCCCACCCCACCCAACTCACGCGGCTGGAACCCCTTGTACACTGCCTTGGCCTTCTCCTCGTCTCCGCGGAAGCGCACGACCGAGAAGTTCGTCTCGACAAAGCCAGGGGCAACCTCGGACACGCGGATGCCCGTCTCGACGACCTCCTTCATCAGGCTGGTGGTGAAGGCCTTGACCGCGCTGGTGTAAGCTCCGACTTCACTCCCGACCCACTGCTTGACAGCGCAGTAAACGCTGCCGCCGACGTACGCCTCCCGACCTGCCAGGGAGCCAATGTTGATAACGTGCTGGAACTGTGAGTACTCCCCCTCGAGGATGACCCACGCCGCTGTCCTGCTTCTTCATCTCGGGGAGGAACACCTGCGTCATCTGGATGAGGGAGACCACTGTCGTCAGCTGGGTGATGCAGGCGCGCACAGTTCGTGTTGACCATGAAGTCGATGTCCTCGAGGCCTGGGGTCAGCAACGTCACATCGGGGAAACTCACGGACTTCCCCAGCCTTCTCGGTGCCCACCGCGCCGCCGGCGTTGTTAACGAGACTGGAATGAGCGATGTCCACCACCTCCACCCCCAGACTTTCCGCCCTGGCCCTGCCCCCTTATCCCACTCACACGTCGAAGCTCTCCACCCCCTTGCCCTTCAGCACCTCCACCAGAACAGCAACCGCCTCCCGGTCATTCACATCCAGGCTCTGCACCACGACGTGGATCTTCTTCCCCTCCTTCTCGGCCGCCTCGACGCTCTGCCGCGCCACGTCCTCGAGGACGGACTCGCGGCGCGCAAGGAGCACGAGGTTACACCCCGCGCGGGCGAGGAGGATGGCCGTGGCTGCGCCGATACCGCTCGAGGCGCCGGTGATGATCGCTATCATTAGCAGGGTTACACCAGTGGGAAACCATGGCTGGCCGGGCGGCCCACGACCCCCGAGCGAGCGCGGGGGTGGGATGGTGGACGTGACGTACCGGTCTTGCCCTGCAGGCTGGGAGTTAGCTCGTCCGCGTGCTGGGCTCGGCTCACCGGGTGGTGTTGAAGAGGGTCATGGCTGTGAGGAGTAGAGTAGAGCAGAGTAGAGTACGATGCGAAACATGGCATGGCGCTGGTTGGCGTTCGATGAGGCGACCAAGCGGCCGTTCCGGCCCTCCGCAGATAGCCGAGGGAATTGCCCGACCGGCGAGTTGTGATGGTTCGTGGCGCCTAGCACGTAGTAAGACACAATGCATACGCAACAACTTTAGGTACTAAATAGCATGGCAAGCAGTGGAAGTGTGTGGGGCTACTCGCGCCGGTGATACATCGCAGGCAGGGGTCTCGCGCGTATGACAGTCTGTCGTCGCGCCTGGCGGTCCATCTCGGCCTCGATCTCTGCGCGGATGCGCTCCTGCTCTGCCTGGGTCGCCGCGCGTGCTGCGGCCCGCTGCGCGACTTGGGCGTTGAAGGCGGCGCGTTCTTCCGCCCGTCGGCGGGATGCTTCGCCTGGAATGTGGTTGACTGGAAGGGTGGGGCGGGGACGCGTCTGCCTAGGAGGGGTGGGTTCCCCGGCGGGCGGAGGCTGGGGCACGCCCATGCGCTCGAAGACAGCGCGGCGGACGGCGAGGTCGCGGGCACGCTCGGCGTCGCGGATTGTTGTCTTTGAGGGGGTCGCGGCGTGACCTTGGCCTGGTTTGGGCAGGCGGGCTAGTGCTTGTGCGGTGAAGGAGGTGGGGGCGGTGCGGGGAGGGGGGGGGCGAGATGGCTGGGATGTCTTAGATGGTGATGGTGGCACGCGGCGTTTGTGCTGGGTTGTGGAGGAGTGAGGAGGGGATGGTGGTGCTTTGCGCTTCTGGATAGGGGCGGGGCGGGCGGCTGGTAGATTGACGGAGCGAGCTGGGCCGAGCGCTGGGCGAGCAGGGGCAGGGGCAGGACGGGTTGGGCGAGTTCCGGTCTTCGCTGGTGGAATCTTCTCATCTGCGCGGGTTCTGCGCTCCTCCCGAGGCGGTCTGCGTGTACCTGATGCTGTCTTTTTCCGTTCGGCGGGCATGGTTGTGGCTTGTGTGGTGAATGGCACTCTTGCAGAGCGGGATGACTGTGGTCGAGGTTTAGGCGACAGATGCGGCTCCGCGATGTGCTGCTGCACGGGGACATGTTGCTGGTTCTGCGGCGACCGTTCGACATCGAGCTGCTGCTGCTCGATATGCTCTTGCTGTTCAACATCCTGTTGCTTGACCTCCGTCTGTTCTGGAGTGCGAGAATTCTCGATCTCCGCCTCAGGCTCCGACGCTCCAACCGCCGGCGACACTCCAAGCAAGCCGGACAAGAACCCCAACACACCACCCGACACCCGCCTAACTGTCGACGCACTCGACGCAGGAGTTGTAGGACGCGCAGGAGTCTCAGTCTCAATAGGCTTCTCGGACTGCTGCACATCGTTGACCACCGGTCTGGGGGTGCTTAGGCGCCGCATGGATGCCGAAGCCGACGATCGGCTGATGTCCCCACCAGTGACTGATACGGCCATTGACGCATCCCAGTCCTCTGGTTGCCCGCGCAGTGTCTCGACGGATAAGTCGGGGGACGCGTAGCGCCTCATTGACTGGCCAAAGTGCCCGGGTGTCTCGTGAGGACGTGGAGAGGCAAAGGGTGTGGTTTCGTGACTGCGGGTAGTTGAGCTAGGCTTGGGGGCCAGGGCTGGGGTTGAGCTTGTCCGTTTAGTGGTCACGGATCGGGCGACCTCGGCGGAGGGTGTTGTTGGTTTAGATACCTCCGCTGTTGTTGCGAGGGTCGGCACTGCAGCAGGTAGACGCTTCGTGGGCATCAGCGGTCGAGGGGTGGAGGAGACAGGCCCGTTGTTATGGCTTGCAGTTTGCACAGACCCGCCTCCGGCAACGCGGGCACGCTCTGCGCGAGTCAGCGTCTTGCCGCCACTTCCAATTGCAACGACTGTGCGGTGGACAGCAAGAGGGAGGCGTAACGTGGGCGGGCGGGCTTGTGACTGCTGCAGGTCATGGCGAGGGGACGGCATCGACGGGCCAGGAGAGACTGATCGGATGGATTCTTGGGCGTGTGCCGTCGACGAGGCTTCCCGGCTGCGGGAAGAGGGGGTTGCGGACGTCTGCACGACCTGCTGAGGGGCAGAAAACGTAGCTGGAGAAGCTCGAGAGAGTGAAGCGTCCGGGGTCCGAGCTCGAATGGACACTTGAGAGGCGGACATGGATCTTGAGCGCGGCGTTGGCGCCACATCCAGAGCCGGCGGGGTCGGCACCACCTCAGTCGGCAGCGGCGAGCGAGATATCCGCCTATCCGAGTCCGTTATACGCCTGCGATAGAAGTCGTTCTCTTGAACAGGGTTTCGTGCTGTCTGACAGACAGACAACAATGACCGGTGCTCGCGGCTCTCGTCGACGGACGAGTCTGCCAGCTCAGGCAGAGTAGGATACACTGAGCGCGTGCGTCGCCTCCCCGGAGTCCGTAATGTAATGTTCGTAAGATGTGACGGTCCGGGTGTCGGTGGCTCCATCCAGTCGCTGGTCTCTGCGAGGTCGAAGCCATCGAAGACGGGGCGGATCTTGCCAAAGGGTGTCTCTGATACTCGGTGGGGGGCGGGCGTCCGGGCGGGCAGGCGGGCTGTCCGCCGCGGCAGAGCGCTATGGGAGGGCTCTCCCGATGGAGGCATGGCAGTGCAAGGGGCCAAGAAAGCAAATTACTTCAAGTTGTCAGAAGTCGAGGTCGCGGAATGACGCTGGTTTGTTTACCTGCTGCAATGGACGGCGACTTAACGTGAGGGTCATTTAAGATCAGCATGATAAGCCTGATGCCCGACGTTCGACCCACGACGCATGCCAAGAGACTCCAGCCTTGTCATGCATGTTTGCGTGCGGATACACACAGCACAGCATGCACAATCGCCAGCAAGGCGATACACGTAGTGTGCATGTATACGAAGATTCATTTCAGCAGAAACATGCATCGCTTGTGAGCTGCTTGTCGATGTCGATGGTTGTCGGCTTTGCCGGGCCGGAGTCACACGACCCGGATACCCGATGCCGATCCGGTCAGTCATCAGTCAGACGCTCTTCTGCGCGCACAACGATTCTGCTACCTCGCATCGCATCTCACGCGCTTTGCTCTCATATCACTGCTACACTGCAGCACCAAGCATGCTCGAGCGATAGCTGGACAGTGGCCGACGGAACTCCTCTCTTCACATCACCCCACATGGCCCCGGCTCCGGTGCCAGGGGCTCCCACGTCCTTCCGACTGCACGACCTAGCTCCCGAGCTGCAAGAGCTCGTCCTCAGCTTCATCGAGGAGTCACCGACAGCAGACCTCTGCAGCGCGTGCTACGTATCGCAGGAGTGGAATAAGCGCTTCACCCCTAGTCTCTATCGCTCCCTCAGCATCACCAAGGCCAACCGCGCAGCCGTGCTCTACGGTCTTGGGCTAGACCATCTCAGCGCGTCCGCTCTCGAGTCCCGCGCACACGAGGATGGCGGGGGTGCTCCTCTGTACGCCCCAACCTATGAGACTGGCAAGGCCAAAGCCCTCGCGCACGTCCGCTCCCTAGCTCTGGCCGACTCGCACGCGGCCGTGTCGGTCGCCGAGGCGCTCATTACACACAACGGCATCCTCGACCACATCGACGAGCTCGAACTCGGCCCCTCCCTCTTCCGATACATGGTCACCTCGATAGCAGCGTTTGGGCGCCCTCGCACAGGCTCAGCCTTCATCGGCGAGACACTTGTCGCACGCCTCAAGCCCCGCCGTGTGCGAATCAGCTTCCCACCGTCCAAGAGCGGCGCACCAGTCTTCGACCCAGTCATCCTCGCCCGGGTCATGGCTGTGCTCCTCATCGACTGGCACCCAGAAACGATCGACTACCACGGCATCGGGTCCGACTTTCCACCCGTTCTCGGCCCCCTCTCGCGCATCCACTGTACGCCCTGCGCTCCCGGAGGCGATGACGACTGGGGCGACGGCGCAGACGACCCAGCTGTAGGCATCCACGCCTGCCGCGCGCATGGCAGCCTTGTGCGCATGCACCTGCGCCGGAGCTTTGGGCTGCATGCACGCGACGACCTGCTCGAGGCTATAGCCGAGGGCGCCGACCCGACTGACGAGCTCGACTTGGACCCGGACGATGTGCCTGACCCGGCTGCAGCGCGTGTCGAGTACCATGGGGTGCCGTGTATCGCTGCGGCGGACCGGGAGCTGTTCTTGGACAAGACGTTTGCGCAGTGGCCTGTCGAGGCGGACGTAGGCAGTCTTGTGTCGTTCTATGCGTGAGACGGGTCGCGGGTCGGCTCTGGTTAGCTGGCTTCATGGCGTCATGTGGGATGGAAAACACGTCGTTGGTGGAGCGGGGGTGACTATGACGGCCGGACGAGAAGGAGGTACTCGCTTTCCACAGGGAATCACATCCGTTGTACAACATGCATAGTGCTCTCTGTCAGCTTAGGCGCGCGCGTTATCGCATGCAACTCTGCCCTGTGACACGACTGCCATGCATGTATTGTCTTATTGGCTTCTTCCATCTGACATGAAGGGGGTTTGATGCCACTGCCCGCGCACTCGCCTAGATCTGATGGGTGCGGGAAAATGTCGTCGATCGCTACGTCACACTTGCCCCGCGCCTCATTCGGTGCACACATCCCCGTGCTCGCCGTCACCGCATGTCGTCTGATCTGTTCTGTCGCAACAACTCCCTTCCTCTCAACTCTCTACTCTCTCCATCACCGTCCGACCGACAGTTAGTCAGACATGGACCAGCCGTCGAGATCGTATCAACACGTCCCCTTGTCGGGCAACGCGCCCAACACCCTTGGGGGTCCTGGCCCAGACCTCTTCCCAGGAGGACAAGCAGCTCTGCCCAAGGCGTCGTCGAACAACCTCTCCCCGCCTAACAAGCCGCTCCCCAGCACGCCGTCGCACAACACACCCCACGGCCTGCACACAGGTGTTCAGCCCGGCTCGCGCACGCCCTCGTCGCCGACGATCCCCGGCCCGCCCAGGCTCGCTGCCGGTGGTGGACATCTCCCCGGCTCCGCCTCGCCCCACAGCAGCGCCGCATCGCTCGATGAGAGGGTCACTGAGGCTCGCGGGGGTAAGCGCGGCGCTACAAGTGGTCCTGTGAACGACAACCCCTTTGGCGTCGACCTGGTCATCCCCTTCAGCGTCGCGATCAAGGGAGGCGATCGGCAGCAGTCCCAGCGCGATGCGCAGGCAGGCTATGCGCGTCTTCTCACCGCTCTTCAGAGCGAGCACGGCCTTCGCATCGCCTCGCGCCCTGGCCGCGGCGGAAAGGGTGACGAGGACGTGTGGGTCTTTGTCGGTGCCAGTGATGCCAAGATCGAGGAGCTGGTTGAGCGCGAGCGGTGAGTGGATCTGCTTGGCTGTGCTATGTGTGTA
The DNA here is from genome assembly GCA_001600275.1 of Cutaneotrichosporon curvatum. Lineage (NCBI taxonomy): Eukaryota > Fungi > Basidiomycota > Tremellomycetes > Trichosporonales > Trichosporonaceae > Cutaneotrichosporon > Cutaneotrichosporon curvatum. Next base: position 73,966 of record BCJH01000007.1, on the reverse strand, counting down.
GGCTGACCATGCAGCGCCACTGACAACGCTCACGGCATGTTCACGCCTGACTGTTCCATCACGCCCGCGACGCGCCTCCGCCTGCTGTACGAGCTGCTCGTCACCCCTCCCCTCCAGCATGGACTCGGGATCACGCCTGGTGACGGTCCGTGGCAGCGTGTCAAGGCCATCGTCGCGCTCCATGACGAGACAAGCGACAACGCCTGGGTTGAGCGCTGGTCCGTCGGCGGTGACTGGAAGGTCGGCCTGCTGCAGGGGCTTGGACCTGAGAACTCGGACGTCCTCAGCCGCAACGTAAGTGGCTTGGGCTAAGCTCTGATAGCTGACAACCGCAGCAACCCCCAGCTGTGCGCCTCTACTTCAACTACCTCTCGACCTACACCATATCTCTGCTGCCTCTCGCTGCTGTCTCCGTTCTGTTTTGGTGGCTCTCCCCGGCAGACGGGTACCCTCCCCTGTACGCACTGGTGCTTGCCATCTACTCGTCAGTCTTCCTTGCAACCTGGAAGATCCGCGAGCGCAAGCTCGCAGTCCAGTGGGGCACGCGCGGGTGCGAGAGTGTCGCTATTGGCGGCCTGCGCCCGCAGTACGTGCTCGCCCACAACGTCAGGAGCATAAACGAGCCCCATACCAAGAGCGACCTCGTCCGCGACTCAAAGGTGCTCCTCTCTGTGCCCGTTATCATGGCGTGCGGCATCATACTCGGTGCTGTGCTCATTGGCATATTCATGATCGAGGCGTTTGTCGGCCAGCTCTGGGACGGCCCGGGCAAGTTTGCCGTGCCGTACATCCCTATGGCGCTGTTCTCCGGCCTCGTGCCGCAGATCGTCATGCTCCTAGGCAAGGTCGCAGCTGGACTCGTCCACTGGGAGGACCACCCCACGCCCTACGGCGCGCGTCACAGTCTGACCGCTAAAACTTTGTGAGTTGACACTAGCGATTCAACTGACGGCAGCGCACTGAACGCCACCGTCGCATATCTCGGCCTGTACCTCACTGCCTATCTTTACCTCCCCTTCGGCCCCTACGTGATGAGCTACGTGCAGAACCAGCTACTCCGCCACAAGGGTGGCAGGAGGGTTATAGCCGCTGAGAAGGCGACGGCGAAGGGAGCTGCCATCGGTGCTACGCCAGCTGCGTTCCGCTCCAGGCTCAACGCGAACCGCCTTAAGAACCAGGTCTTTGCATGTAGGTGTGAAACGCAAGTCCTCGCTCACCACAGACACGGTCACCAACCAGGTCATCAACACGTTCCTCGAGGTCGGCCTGCCCTTCATCCTCCGCTTTGTCAACGATCTGCGCTCAGGCAAGGCGTCTGTCTCTGACATACTCAAGAACGGCAAGAGGAACAACGTCGAGCACACCTCGGGGGATGCCGAGACGCGCTTCCTCAACAAGGTGCAGGAGGAGCTCGCCCTGCCAGAGTACAACATTTTCAGTATGTCTGCCTTTCCCAAGCTCGCTGACACGCAGCCGACTATGCCGAGATGGTCACCCAGTTTGGCTATGTCGTGATCTGGAGCATTGTCTGGCCCCTCGCTCCCGTCTTCGCCCTCGTCAACAACTACTTTGAGCTCCGCAGCGACGCCCTTAAGATCAGCAAGCATGTCCGCCGCCCCATCGGTGGCCGCGTCGAGACGATCGGCACCTGGCTCGACGCGCTCGGCATCATCTCCTGGGTCGGAGCGTGGACCTCTGCCTCCCTCATCGAGCTGTACCGCCCCAAGTATACACTCGGCGCACGCCGCACCGTGGCCGCGTACCTTGCCTCGCACGACATCCGCCCCACCTTCCAGAACGTGATGCCCAGCCTCGTTCCCGTTGCCTTTGCAGCCCTCGCCGCGAGCCACGGGTACATTCTCCTGCGTGCTATTGTCACTGCGCTGGCCGAGCGCCTCCTGTGGCGCGGCTCGCCCGAGCAGATCGAGGAGGCGCGCAACCGCGGCTCGCTGTCGACCCGCGCCGCCGACCAGCAGGTCGAGAAGATTCACGCCGCCGCGTCGGAGAGGAAGTCGTCTCACGAGTTCAGCGACAACTCGGGCTTCTGGAACGGTGGCGAGGAGGGATCGCGCGAGATTGCGCGCATTCTCAAGAATGAGTAGAGGCGCTTGTGTGCGACGTTGGAAGTAATGCTGTGAAGACGATTGAGTCATGTCAGTAAAGGATACAGTCACGTAGAGAAGTACGAAGTGTGCGATGTGAAACACGAATGATCGACATTATATGCGGCTTCGTCGCCGAGACCGCCGAGCGCGCCGAGCTCCAGAGGGTCCAAAATAGCACAAGCCGAGCGATGCCGGCGCTTGGCGTGATGGCGATGTCGTTCGCCGGGAGATTTCGACGACTAGGTCATGTGTCATGTTGAGCTGTGCTGATCAAGGTTCAAAGGTCGCCGTCGTCCCATGTGATTCCTAACGCGATCGAGACTTCCAAAGGTAGTAAGTAGCTTGTGCTTGTGGCGACCTTGCTGTTGGCGACCATTAGTCGTCCACTGCCCCAACTGCGGCTCCCAACACAGCGAAACAGACAAGACCGACATGACAGCACGTCTCTCTTCACATGCTAACCTTTCCCCCCAGTCGTGACACCCAGCACGCATTGCCTTGACTCCAACTCTCGTGCATTCCGGCGAACGCCGTGGACAGCATGGGCACACGCCGATGTCGACGGGGGTCCGCCACTCGGCCGTCACCCAGGCACGATTCATTGACTGCAATATCCGCGTTATCTCTTATTTCCCGCGCCGCTTCGATTCGCCGCATGTTCCTCCCTCCTCGTCACACGTTCAAGCGTAGACGCTAGATCATCCGGCGTGCGCGCTCCCTTCCCGCAAGCGAGGGAGTTTGCTAACGCATGGTCTGCATGAGCGGCGGTACGCGCTACCGTTGGTAAGGTACACGACTACCCGCGGGCCCCCGCGGGCCCCGCACGTTTATCGCTCGCTAGTGCAGGCGCACTGAGGCTCGAGAATACGCGTGGCGCCATGTGTGGAGTGGAGTACGAGTCTGGCGGAAGTGGCCGCTCGCCATGGATGCGAGTTGGATCGGCGAGAGCGCCGTTCGTGCGTCGGGTGCGATGGGTGTCATGTGGCTCGCAGATGTTGGCGACGAGGGTGAAGATAATGTCGAGGAGGCGGCCGGGTGTGGTCATGTCCCCGAACATCTTCTCAAGTCATCCTTCATTTGCCTCGCGCCTCACTGGAGGCGGTGAGGTCTCTGCACTCCTTGAGCAGCTTGCACGAACTCCCGAGACGACTCCGCGATGACTCAGAAGGATTACCGGGACATTGTGCCCACGCCCGACGCCTCGTCCGCGGACGAGGCGTTCTCTCCCGGCATAGACGAGAAGTTCGACGATGAGAAGGCACACATCGATCACGTCGAGGTGGTCAAAGCTGAGGGAGACGAGGAGGGGAGCGGCTGGAGGTGTCCCCCGGAATGGCATATGCGCCTCGTCGACGAGTACACCGGCAACCACGAGGGCGAGGCGCTCCCTGCCGGTGCGGATGCCGACCGCGCCGTGGACGCGATCATGACACTGAGCCCAGACGAGGCAGTGCAATCACTGAAAGAGACGCAAGTGTGGCACGCGCGCGACTTGACGTTCATGGACACGACGCGCGCGGCCATCGACCGCTTGCTGCAGGGGCATGAGGCTTGTGGCATGGAGTACGACGACTGGGCATACGAGACGTGCAAGCTCGCCGGCCGAATCGTCAACTACTCGCCGTACCCCGAGGTGCGGTCTGTGACTCTGCCTTACGACGACGTGAACGAGCCGTGCGAGACCATCCGTGCATGGGTGCTCGGCATGTTCTGGCTGATCGGCGTGACGTGCATCAACACGTGTGAGTATTCTGTGGCACTGCCTCGGAGCTAATGGCAGTCTTCGCCCCCCGCCAACCAGGCATTCAGATCCCCGGCTCGGTCGTGCAACTCCTCCTTGTACCCATGGGCCACTTTTGCGCGCGCTTCCTTCCAGACTGGGGTTTTACCTTTCGTGGCACCCGGCACTCGCTCAACCCCGGCCCGTGGTCTGTCAAGGAGCAGCTCTTTGCCACGATCATCCAGAGCGCAGCGGGATCGGGCAACTACGGAGGTCTACTCGCTCTGCGGATGCCGCAGTTCTTTAACCAGAAGTGGGTCACATTCGGGTTTGAAATCTGCCTGGGTCTTGCGAACCAGGTGTTTGGCCTCGGCGGCGCGGGTCTCCTCCGCCGTTTGACAGTGTATCCAGTACAGGCAGTGTGGCCACAGTCGCTGCCGACGCTGGCACTGGTGCGCACTCTTATCCACACAGACAATAAGAAGAAAGAGGTCATCAGCGGATGGCGTATATCACGCTGGCTGTGCTTCATCATCACTACGATCGTCTTTGCCATCTGGTACTGGTTCCCTAACAACATTGCCGGCTTCCTCCAGAGGTTCGACTGGATGTGCTGGATTGCGCCAAAGAACTTCAAACTCAACATCGTGACTGGCGCGTTTGGCGGCATGGGGTTCAACCCGATCTCCACCTTTGACTTGAACTACTCTGGCTCCCAGGCCATGAACTCGCCGTTCTTTGCGTACGTCCACTGCCCCTCCGCACGTCCGCTGACAGCAGCCAGATGCAGCAGTACATCCTGCGCGTGGTCGGAGGCGCCATCATCCTCGGACTGTACTTTGCCAACGTGTCGTGGGCAGCCTACATGCCCATCAACTCGGCCACAACTTTCACCAACACGCAGGAAAAGTACAACACCTCCACCATCCTCAACATGGCGGACAACTCGCTCAACCAGACCTCGTACCAGTCCTACAGCCCGCCGTACCTCCCGGCCGCTCAGCTGTTCAAGACCGGCTGCGAATTTGCATTCTACACCATCACCCTGAGCTACGTCTTTATCCGGTACTGGCGGCCGATATGGCGCGCCTTCCACGGCATCTACCACAACCTGCGGTACCGCAAGTCCGACATGGACGGCTACGACGACGCCCACACCCGCATGATGCGCAAGTACCCCGAGGTCCCCGAGTGGTGGTTCTTGATCGTCCTCCTCGGCGGCTTTGCCATCAGCGTCGTCTCCCTCGAAGCGTTCCCGACCGACACCCCCTGGTGGTCCATTCTCGCCTTTGTTGGCGTCGGCTACGCCCTCCTCATCCCCTGGTGCATCGTCGAAAGTATCGCCTACACCGGAATCGGATTTGACACAATGTGGCACTTGCTCCCTGGATTGTGGTGGCCCGGAAAACTGGTCCCGCATCTCGTCGTGGTTATGCTCGGCTCCGCGTTCGAAGCCCAAGCCGGCGGCTTCATGATCGACCTCAAATACTGCCAATACGCACACATGCCACCCCGCGCTATCTTCAGAGGCCATCTAGCAAGCACCATTATCAACTGTTTTATATACAGGGGGGTACCACCGACTTTCGATCACTAGTGGAAATTTGGCCATATTTTCCGAAAATATTTCAGCCCGAACGTTCATTACTCATGCATCGCTAGGTCTACAGACATTAAACCTTTTGGAACACAAAGCTGGTGTTGTGTGCTATCAGATACTTTTTCCAGGGTGGCTCTAGCGTCATTACAAGCGGAGTTACAACTCAAGGAAGAATGAAGCTTACTTTTGGAGAAGCCCTGCCTGGTGTGAGCTATAACTCAGAATGCAGACGACTTGGAGCACCCAAAGCACCAGCAATGAATAGCAGTACATGTCAGCTACCTTCTCATGTCGATTGGAAATGATCGAGAAAGTTCTGGGTGAGCGGAGGTGTACTATCTTCAGCAGGCTCAAAATCACCTCTGCCACACTGAGATTCAGAAATTTTGATCAACCAATTACGCATCCAATACTGCTTACAAGCTGTTTAAACACAGCTGGTGGGTGCTACAGCGCCGTCTGCCCGGTTGAGAGCAACTAATGCATCTGTATTGGCTTCATAGCACATGGTAGCGCCATATCAGTGATTTTGAGGCTGATTTCTGTGACCATTTTTCTACGGACTGCAGCTCAATTGTCCATGTATAGAATACGTCCCAATTTTGGGTGTATACGCAGTGTATACCGTTGGCAAGATGTCTTTGGAGTATCAAGTTGATTCAATAACTTGGAGGTGAGTTACGGTGGTACATAGCTGGAAGCCTCATTTGGAGTGGACTCAAGAGAGGGGAGCATTGATGTTTGCCGGTGACTCACACATCGGGTTTTGTCCATGTAGCCATGAACATCAAAGCATAGCTGGCCAACCTCCCCAGCATTCTACATGTGCAGTATGTACAACATACATGCATGGACGGACAAGTTATGGCCATTCGGGTACAGAGGAGGAAAAATGGCCTCTCGGAAACATCGAAAAGTGATCGAAAGTCGGTGGTACCCCCCTGTACGTGGTGATGGTGGATTGGCTCGTGACGGGCTACAACAACGGCAGCTTCTGCGAGATGGACGACCCGCAGCACATGGTTTGCCAATGGCCTCGTCAAACTTGGACAAACACCATCTTCTACGGCATATTTGGGACGAAGAGGATGTTCAAAATGTACCCCATACTCCCCTGGTGCTTTTTGATCGGGGCAGTTATCGGCATTGTGTGGGGAATTACGGAACTTTGGGCACCGGACATCAAGCGCGCATGTGCCCGCCGCCTCTCAGAGGCGCGGTATCACGCAGTCGACCGCCTCTTGTTCAAGCCGGCAGCTTACGTTCTGGGGTTGATCAATCCGGCGATTGCTCTGTCCGGCATGCTGAATTGGTCGGGGCAGAACAACCTCAGTATGGCGACTACGGGCATTTATGTCGCCTGGTTCTTCCAATATTATCTGAAGCGGAAGCACATGGCCTGGTGGTCAAAGTACGCGTATATCATGTTCGCTGGGTTGTCGGTGGGAATCACAATCTCGGGGCTGATTAGCACGCTGAGCTTTGGCTTCGGCGCCGGGGCGGGCAAGTCGCTCAAGTGGTGGGGAAATTCTGCGAGCGACCATACCGTTGATTACTTGGCGTTTACGGATAAGCCAGGTGGGGCACTGAAGCAGCTCCATCCCGGGGAGTACTTTGGGCTGGAGCCGGGGAGCTTCCCATAGTGTAGGGGGGAGCAAGCGGCGAGTAGCCTGTGGGAGTAGGTGTGGATGTTGACAAGCAGCGATTGTACAGTATATGACTGTATATGACAGTATGAATCTTATGACGAGTACATGCCCACGCACAGGTTCACGACCAAGAAACCATGCAGCGCGCCCAGGTCATGTAAGGCGAAGGATGCTGTCTGTGGGAGAGCTGTGGACAGCCTCTGATGCATAATTCGAAGAAAATGTCGAATATAAGCGTGTGGCTCCGCCTCAAATGTGGATCATGCTGTGGTGGTGCCTGTGTCAGATTCTTAACCTGAAGAGCCACCTGCTTGCGCTGGGCAGGGGCTACTACGCCTGCCACGGCAATCAATCCCACAAGTCGGTATAGAAGCGTCGGGCGACGGGCGACTGGTGACGGGCGACGTGCATGTCTACGTTGAACGTACGGGATTAGGGCTGTTCGCGGCAGCGTGATGGTGATTGAGCCCCGTCCACCTCCTGCAGGGCGGCCACTGTGCCCCCAACCACAGCTCACCCCAACAACATCTCATGTTGAATGGCAGCCCGCACTCCCGGAGTCATGGCGTGTCACTGTAACAGCTGCTCTCAAAGCCGAACACTCTTCAGTTGTGGAAGTATCACATTGGTCATAGCCGCCGTAGTGGTATATGCCTTCACACACGGGCACTTTGCATCGCGAGCATGCTCCAGGTTGTGAGTGTGATACCGCCTACTCGGACCCACAGGGACGTGAGTCATGACTCAGCTCGCGCATGTGTTACGAGTGATCCTGCGCGTGTGTCTCGCGATACGAGTCATCCTGCGCGTGTGTTACCATTCATATCGGGCATGTGTCTGATCATATCGCGCGTGTGTCATATTATATCGCGCGTGTGTCATCAGCCATTCTATGCAGACAGGAGCCTTCGTATCACTCTCCACTACAGGAGATGCTATCAAAGATCTGCTTGCAGTACTAACGCAGGATCCGCAATCAGGTAATGTGGGAGTGGGTCGATCTTGAAGGAGGGCAAGGAGCAACAATGAACGTCCTACTAACGCTGTTGGATGGGGAACATCCGAGGAGCAGAATAGCCCGTGCTGCCGTCAGCAAGGTCGTCGGTGTCGTCAGTGAAAGCCACCTTGCCAAACATCCGCCGCATGTATGCATGTATATACGGACCAAACGAGCGCCCTTCAAACGATACAGAGAGTTTTTCTTGATTCCAACCGATCCGGTTCCAGACGACCTATTGTAATACAATCCGTGACCGTCACCAGCGCCTACGGGCGCTCGACAGCCTTGACGTCCACGTCCTCGCGCTTGAGCTTGTTCTCGTGCTCCGAGGCAATCGTGTCGTTCCCCGGCGAGGTCTTGCGCGTCATGCCCATGCCGGTGATGTCGATGCCGTGCTCGACGAGGTACTCGCGGAAGAGGCGGTCCTCGTCGATCATGGCGTCGTGGCGGATGTCGGGGAAGAAGAAGAAGCAGATGATAGCGGAGAAGAGGGCGAGGCCGGAGCCGATGTAGAAGATACCCGTGCTGCGGAGCTGCGAGTCCTCGGGGAAGGAGTTGATGATGTGCGGGAAGATGTAGCTGGGGTTAGGTGTGTCTGTTGGGACAACTTACGTTCCGACAAAGGCGCCGACTTTTCCGCTGGCCGCGGCGATGGAGTAGAGCTGCGCGCGGGCGGCGGTAGGTCCGATGGCCTTGGCGGAGAAGAGGGGGATGTTGTTGCCCGGGCCGATTTCACCCCAGCAGAGGAAGATGCCGTAGACGACTGCAAAGGCGGCGACGCGCGGTTGGAAGTAGCTGAAGCCGCCGGAGAGGCCAAACCCGAATGCGGCTTGCATCACGAGGCCGACGAGCATGCAGCGCTTGGGGCCGAGCCAGTCGGACATGTACGCGCCGATGAAGGCGCCGGGGCAGTAGAATGCGTTGATGAGGCATCCCCAGGCAAGGGTCTGGTAGAGCGATGGGTTCTTGCCAATCGCACCCTCTGTGATCGTGCCGGCATACATGCCGAAGGGGTAGGTGATAAAGTCGTAGATGAACCAGCAGATGGAGACGGCGATGAGCTTGCGCCAGTAGCGCCGAACAATGAGCAGGTATGGGATTTTGACGTGCTTCATTGCGTTCTTCTTGTATGCCTCGGGCTCCTCCATGAAGATACGCGCAAAGATGAGCAGAATGGGCGGAATGGCGCCGATCGCGACGGCGCTCCGCCACACTGCGCGTAGGTGGTCCATGCCAAAGATCCAGAGCACGATGAGGGGCACGAGCCATGCCACGGCTGGGGGTTAGTACTAAGCTCGGGCCATGGTGCTTACGGAAGCCAACATCGATGATGAAATGGGTCGCCCAGATGAAGTAACGCTGCTGCTTGTTCTTCTTGACGCCCGAGTTCTCGGTCGACTCGGCGGCGGCCGTCGAGCCACAGGGGTACTCGCCACCGATTCCGATACCGACAAAGAAGCGGAATGCGATGAGGCAGTTGATGAGCACTTGTCCCGGGCCGGACGACGCAGCCATGAGGATCATGGACACAAAGATGACGGCCTGTGGCGGGTGTCAGCGCCGATCGGAGTGTGGGTGGGTGGCGTCGGTGACTCACAGTGGTAAGGAACATGCCAAATTTCCGCCCGATCTTGTCAGAGATGTAACCAAACAAGAGCATGCCGATGACCACTAGGCACGTCAGCGGTGAGTCCCCGTTCGGCGGCACGACGCGACTCACTTCCGGCGAAACCCATCGACGCGAGGAGCGACTTGTTCTCCGTCTTACTGGTGTTCATGAGGTCGGGGTAGAGCCGTCCGAGAATCTCGTTGACGGGCGAGATGACGGCATTGGCGTAGCCGTCGCTGAAGAGTGCAGCACCCTGTTCCGTTAGCCACACAGCTACACGGTGCGCTACGCGAACACATCAGAGCCAGGAGGACGCCCGCGGGCCCGCACATTAGCGACCGGGTCACACCACGAAGTGAGTGGCGGTGGGCGCGCGGGCGACGACGAAGACATATCCGCTACAAAGAGATGCTCACGGCTGCAAAGATACTGCTCGTCAGCCATGCACTCGGTGGTATCCAGCCTTGCCTACCACTAGCAACGCAAAGATCTGTCTGCTCGTTGAGCTCTCGCGGCGTCACTCACGTGGCGGTACTCCCAAGATTCTTCTTGCGGCGGACGGTGGGGTCGAGCATCTCGGGATCATCATGGTCGGCGGTCACGACGTTGACGTTGTGTTCGTCGTCCATGGCGTGTGTTGGTACGTCGTGCACCTCCCCCGAGGAGGGTGGCGCCTTGCTGCGCTTGCTGAAGAGGCCCATTCTGCGCTGAGGACGACGGAATGGTGGTAAAAAGAAGTAGGAAAGGGCTGGGCAGGCTGCCGAGGCTATATGAAGATGCGCGCATTGATTAGGGGAGACGACCTGTGAGGAGCTCCAGTGGCTCCTCCAGCCACGCCCGCGCTGTTTTTTCACTCCTGCGCTGCTCCTTGCTGCTTGTGCGCCCCGCTGCCCGACCGTCCATCGAGCAGCCCCGGCGTGTGACCTGCTGTCTCATGATGCGCGTACGCCTTGCCCGCTCGCTGGATAGACAGGCGCAAGCGCTGCATAAACCACTCTCGAGCGCGGGGTCAATGAGGGGCCGGAGCAGCTCATCTGGTAACTGAAGGGTCGGGGGTGGTGCCAAGACCTGCCTACGATTGGATAGGAGCTCAAAACAACGACGGAGCTGCCAGGGTTTTTGCGATGGGTCAAGCGGTGCCTCTGCTCCGAAGAGGAGTATATCCAGCGCGCACTCGGGAAGGGGTAGTAGGGGAGACGGGCGGTCGACGGGTCGATGCGGAGGAGCGGTGCGGCGGCAGCAGAGGCAGCAGCGGGTACTACCCAGTCTGCTGTGCGGCGGCGAATGCAGCAGTGTGCCGTAGCGCTACAGCTCTCTCGCTACCGGACAAACCTCTTACGCTTTTTACAGCCTCAAACGACGATAGCGACAATGCTGTTGGCTGATCGTCCGTTCGTGGCTGACGGGAAACCACGTGGCCGCACACCCGGTGGTACCTTGCGGGAGCAATTTTGCTCCCATCCGACCGAGCTAAAGTCATGTGACCACAGCGGAAGCAAATCAGTATCTGGAATGCTGTGAGGTCAAGGCGAGTCTATTTGACCCTCCATTTATGACCAAGCCCGCGTGGTCGGAATCACGTGACCCGCCCGTGCCTGGGAATTCTTGAAAGTTCACCGTCGCATCTCTTGCGTCAATCCTGCGACCGCCAAACGCATAGCATCGCGACTTTGGCCAGTTTACCATGGCCTCCGTCTCAGATGCGCTGCTCGAGTGAGTAGAACTGTGGCACGAGCTGTTATGTAGAGCACTAGCTGACCCCAGCTCTGAGCTGACGTTCGCGTCACCGCCGTTCAGCACGCTGCTGGACGCGCGGATCTTGCGCGCCCTCGCCGACATCAAGTTTGCGCACCCAACACTAGTGCAGGCCAAGGCTATTCCTCTGCTCCTCGAGGGGAAGGATGTGCTCGCCCGTGCACGCACAGGTAGCGGCAAGACTGCTGCGTACATCGTGCCAGCCGTCCAGCGTGTCCTCGAGAAGAAGGATGTGAGTAGAGATGGCTAGTTGGGCTCGACTGACCGTAGGCTGAGGGACCCACCTCCCCATCATACCAGGCCACACGAGCTGTCGTCCTTGTGCCCACTCGTGAACTTGCTATCCAGGTGACCAAGTTTGTCAAGGACCTGACAGTGTACGCCGAGGGCCTTGTCTCTGTCGTCAACGTCGCTGCCGGCGGCGCCAACATTCAACGGTGAGTCTCGTTCCGATCTCCATCTCTATGATGAAGTATTTTTCGGATGTTAAGCCCCTCGGGGCATGTCCGAGAGCGCAAAACCATGTGGACACCTCCGTTGCCTTCCTTCTGATCTTGATTCTTTGCACATGCAAGAACCTAGCTGACATCAGGGTACTTCTCAACGACAACCCGGATGTCGTCGTCGCGACACCGTCAAAGCTCCTCCAGCTCCTGCAGGCCAAGGCTGTCGACTTGTCGCACCTTTGCTTCCTTGCTATCGACGAGGCCGATCTCCTCCTTTCCTACGGACACAAGGACGACCTGAGCCGCATTATGGACCCGGCGATGAACTACGTCCCCAAGCTGGGCGTGCAGGGCTGCCTCATGAGTGCCACGCTTAGCGAGGAGATCAACAGCGTAAAGGGGCTCATGCTGCGCAACCCAGCGATCCTCACCCTTTCGGAACCCGCAACGTCGTCCTCCCTCCTCACCCAGCACTTCACCTACACTTCGGAGCGGGACAAGTTCCTGCTCATCTTTGTCCTGCTCAAGCTCAAGCTCGTCAAGGGCAAGTCGATCATCTTTGTCAACGACATCGACAGGGGGTACCGTCTGCGGCTGTTCCTCGAGCACTTTGGTATCAAGTGCTGTGTGGTCAACTCGGAGCTGCCGCTCGCAAGTCGCTACCACGTGATCGAAGAGTTCAACCGCGGTATCTACGATGTTGTCATTGCCACCGACGAGGCCGCGCCCGATGCTGCCGAGGAGGAGGAGGCTGAGGAGAAGAAGGGCGAGGTGGAGGACGCCGAGGAGGAGGATGAGGAGGAAGAAGCAGAAGCAGAAGAGGAGGCAGAGCAGACTGCCGAGGCTGGGCCATCAAAGCGGAGAGCATCATCCCCGGCCGGTGCTGCGCCGTCCAAAAAGCGCCGCAGCAACAAGGCCGGCAACTCGATGGCCCGCGGCATCGACTTCACCGCCGCTTCTTCCGTTATCAACTTTGACCTCCCCACCACCGCCACCGGCTACCTCCACCGCGTGGGGCGTACCGCCCGTGCCGGGCACTCTGGCCTCGCACTCTCCTTTGTCGTCCCACACGACAAGTGGGGCAAGGAGCGTGGCGTGTCCCTCAAGTCCGCAGAGCACGACGACAAGGTGTTCGCCCGCATCCAAGCCCGCGTGAAGGACGAGGGCGGGAGCGACATCAAAGAGTGGGACTGGGGAGGCCGCCGCGGCGACATCGAAGGTTTCCGCTACCGTATGGAGGATGCGCTCCGCGCCGTGACGAGCAAGCGCGTGCTCGACGCACGGAGGGAGGAGGTCCGCCGCGAGCTGCTCAACTCTGAAAAGCTGAAGCAGCATTTCGCTGCTAATCCTTTGGATCTCGCTTTCCTGCGCCACGACGCGCCGCTGCATGCTGGGCGGACGTCGAAGCATCTCAAGCATGTGCCCGGTTATCTCATGCCGAAAATTGCGGCTATCCCGTCTGGCAGTGATGTGGGGGACAGTGCGCATATTGGCTTTGCGAAGCGCGGGGGTGGAAGGGGTGGCCGGGGTGGAAGGGGACGAGGGGGAGGTGCTGGCCGGGGTGGCAAGGGCCGGAAGGTGGACCCGCTCAAGTTCAAGGGGTAGTGTAGATTAGAGCCGTACTGTATGCATGCCACACTAGTTATATTCACGAGCTGTAAGCTGGGAGGGAGCAGTGGGCCGGACGAGTCGAGAGTCACTCTGTCCAGTCGGCCGGGGTGACTGCTATCCTCACGACACCATGGCCGCCTGGCCATATGAACGCGATAATCCAAGTCAAAGACCCAGCTGTGATGGCCCCAGAGCATCCCCGCAGCCTGATAGACCTAACTTGTCTTGCCATGGAACATTACTTTGATCACCGACAACTGCCTCAGTGATGATGACGGTCGACTGGAATACTAGGCACGTCCTAACACATGGTTTCATCTCCCCTCATTCCAACGCGTAGAGACCGGCGTTGACATCCGATACCGAGCGTTCTTCCTTGGGACTTGCTCAAACCTCATGCATGTCAGTGCTCAAAATAACTCTCTGCGGCCAGACTCCTTGCTCTGTCAGCATGCATCTTACTGAATAGGGTAGTCACCCCCTCCCCCTTCCCCTCCCCCTCCCCCTCCCCCGGTGCCACCTCTATGCCCGACTCGCCGGCCGAGAAAGATGCGAACATGCGAAGATTATTGTGCCGAGTACAAGCGGTGGACCCGATCGGAGGTCACGTGACCGCTATCTTTGTCCCGACTCCAGGCTGTGACTGAATCGCGAACAACCGGGCGGTATGAGTCGTTTTTTGGAGAAATAATTGCAAGAGTTGGTCCCTGGGCAGCCAGCTTGGTCGCGCGCTCTTATCTTTTGAAGAAAGATCTCATCCTCACATCTACTCACCACCATCCACCTCTTGGCCCACCCCCATCCTCCTCCACCTCGAGCACCCCCTCGCCGCTGGGTACCTCGTAGTCTGTCGGGAAATCACGTCTGATTCTTTCGACACCGACCTCACAACCTAAAAACCAACACATACTCTCCACGTCCAAAAGGCATCTGCCAGCCTCCCGCAACCGCCAACACCCCCCGCCATGCTCCGCTCTATCTCACTTGCGCGCGTCGCCCGTCCCGCTCGGGCTGTGAGAACGGCGAGGGTGTTTGGCCAGACGACATTGGCTCGCGGGTATGCGGTCGCTGCGCCTGCGGTGGGCGCGTACGCCCCTGTCGACGGCCAGCCGACGCTCAACTCGCCGTCCGAGCTCGCCCGCAAGATCTCGGCGCAGGTCCTGCCCAAGCTTGAGAAGCCCGACGTTAAGAAGGTGCTTGTTGTTGGCTCTGGCGGTCTTTCCATCGGCCAGGCTGGAGAGTTTGACTACTCGGGTGGGTGCCACATTGCGCTCTAGCTAGGTGGTAGCTGACCTCCAGGATCGCAGGCTATCAAAGCTCTTCGCGAGTCCGACATAGAGACTATCCTCATCAACCCGAACATTGCGACGATTCAGACCTCGCACCACCTCGCAAGCGAGATCTACTTCCTCCCCGTGACGGCCGACTATGTGGCATACGTCCTCGAGAAGGAGCGCCCTGACGGTATCCTCCTGACCTTTGGTGGCCAGTCGGCGCTCAACGTCGGTATCCAGCTCGACAAGATGGGTGTGCTTGAGCGTCTTGGTGTCCAGGTTCTCGGCACGCCCATCCGCACGCTCGAGGTGTCCGAGGACCGTGACCTGTTCGTCCAGGCGCTCAACGAGATCGACATCCCCGCAGCGCAGTCGACTGCTGTGTCTACTATCCAGGACGCCCTCGACGCCGCCAAGGAGATTGGCTACCCTATCATTCTGCGTTCCGCGTTCTCCCTTGGTGGTCTTGGCTCCGGCTTTGCCCACGACGAGGAGGAGCTCCGCAACCTTGCTGCCAGGTCGCTCTCTCTCTCCCCCCAGGTCCTGATCGAGAAGTCGCTCAAGGGCTGGAAGGAGGTCGAGTACGAGGTCGTCCGTGACGCCGCCGACAACACCATCATCTGCTGCAACATGGAGAACTTTGACCCTCTCGGCACACACACCGGTGACTCGATTGTCGTCGCGCCCTCACAGACCCTCACCGACGACGAGTACCACATGCTCCGTTCCGCTGCCATCAAGATTGTGCGTCACGTCGGTGTCGTCGGCGAGTGCAACGTCCAGTACGCGCTCGACCCCAACAGCCGCGACTACCGTGTTATCGAGATGAACGCCCGTCTCTCGCGTTCGTCCGCCCTGGCCTCCAAGGCTACTGGCTACCCCCTCGCGTACACTGCTGCCAAGATTGCCCTCGGCCACACTCTCCCCGAGCTTCCCAACGCCGTCACCAAGTCCACCACTGCGTGCTTCGAGCCCTCGCTCGACTACATTGTCACCAAGATCCCCAAGTGGGACTTGGCAAAGTTCCAGCACGTCGAGCGCACTGTCGGCTCGGCTATGAAGTCGGTCGGTGAAGTCATGGCCATTGGCCGTACCTTCGAGGAGTCGCTGCAGAAGGCTATCCGCCAGGTTGACCCCAACTACGCTGGTTTCGACGCCTACTGGAAGCCCGAGGACATGGTCACCGCCCTGACGCACAACAACGACCGCCGCCTGTTCGCCATCGCCCACGCCATGCTCAACCTCGAGTACACTGTCGACTACCTCCACGAGCTGACCAAGATCGACAAGTGGTTCCTGTACAAGCTTGAGAACATTGTCACCGTGTACAAGCAGCTGCAGAACACGCCCTTTGACAAGATCGACAAGGAGCTCATGATCGTCGCGAAGAAGACTGGTTTCTCCGACATCCAGGTCGCCCAGCTTACTGGCAAGACTGAGGCTGAGGCTCGCGCCCTCCGCAAGTCGTTCGGCGTCACCCCCTTTGTTAAGCGTATCGACACCCTCGCGGCCGAGTTCCCGGCCTACACCAACTACCTGTACACCTCGTACAACGCTACCACCCACGACGTCGAGTTTGACGAGCACGGAACCATGGTTCTCGGCTCGGGTGTGTACCGTATCGGCTCGTCCGTCGAGTTTGACTGGTGTGCTGTTACCTGCTCGCGTGCGATCCGCGGTCTCGGCAAGAAGACTATCATGATCAACTACAACCCCGAGACTGTGTCCACCGACTTTGACGAGGCCGACCGCCTCTACTTTGAGGAGCTTGGCTTTGAGCGTGTCATGGACATCTACGAGGCCGAGGGCGCCTCGGGTGTCGTCGTTTCCGTCGGTGGCCAGCTGCCCCAGAACATTGCGCTGCGTCTCAAGAACTCGGGCGTCAACGTCCTCGGCACGGACCCGGACATGATCGACGCGGCCGAGGACCGTCACAAGTTCTCGTCGATCCTCGACTCGATCGGCGTCGACCAGCCCGCGTGGACTGAGGCGTCGTCCCTTGAGGCCGCCAAGGAGTTTGCCAACCGCGTCTCCTACCCCGTCCTCATCCGTCCGTCGTACGTGCTCTCTGGTGCGGCGATGAACGTCGTCTGGGACGAGTCTCAGCTCGCGCACAACCTCACTGCTGCGGCTGATGTGTCGCCCGATCACCCTGTCGTCATCACCAAGTTCATCGACGATGCGCAGGAGATTGACGTTGACGCCGTCGCCCACAAGGGCAAGCTGCTCGTCCACGCTGTGTCCGAGCACGTCGAGAACGCTGGTGTCCACTCTGGTGACGCCACTCTCGTCCTCCCTCCCTTCTCGCTTTCGCAGCACGACCTCGGCCGCTTCAAGGTTATTGCTGAGAAGGTCGCCAAGGCGTGGAACATCTCTGGTCCGTTCAACATGCAGATTATCAGGAAACCCCCTGTCGGCGACGAGGACGCCGAGCTCAAGGTCATCGAGTGCAACCTCCGTGCCTCGCGCTCCTTCCCCTTCGTCTCCAAGGTCCTCGGCCACAACTTTATCGACACTGCCTCGGCCGCTATCATGGACACGAACGTGCCCGAGCCCATCGACCTGATGGCTCAGCAGCGCGACTACGTTGCCATCAAGGTGCCTCAGTTCTCGTGGACTCGTCTCCCCGGCGCGGACCCCTTCCTTGGCGTCGAGATGGCCTCCACTGGTGAGGTCGCGTCGTTCGGCAAGGACGTCCACGACGCCTACTGGGCTGCTCTCCTTTCTGTCAACGGCTTCAAGCTCCCCAAGGAGGGCTCGGGTATCCTCCTCGGCGGTGACGTCTCGCGCCCCGAGATGGTCGAGGTCGCCAAGAACCTCATCAACCTCGGCTTCTCGCTGTACACCTACGACGCCAAGGTCGAGTCTCTGATCAACGAGCAGCCATACCTCGCGATCAAGAAGATCCTCGTCCCCGTCAAGGACAAGAAGAAGCTCCGCGAGATCCTCGAGGAGCACGAGATCCAGACGGTCATCAACATGGCCCGCTCGCGTGCCGCCACCACCCTCGACGAGGACTACGCCTCGCGCCGCGCCGCCGTCGACTTTGGCATCCCGCTCATCAACAACCCCAAGCTCGCCGTGCTCTTCACCGAGACGCTCGCCAAGAAGTTTGTCAAGAACAACCCCATCCCGTACCAGGAGGGCGTGCGCCCCAGCGAGGTCGGCTCGTGGCGCGACTTTGTGGGCGCAGCGAGCGACTACTAGACGTCTAGTCTGGTAGATTACTATCTCGTTCCATAATCTCTCTCCCACTCTCTCCACCTCTACCTCTCTCCTCCCTCTTATTAGTATACCCGGCATCATCGGCGCCACTAGATACAACATGCAATGCACTGATCATCTTCTCTTCCCCAAACGCCACACTAATCCGCCCAAATCGCCGCATAATCCCGCCCAATGTCATCCCACCAAACGCCATTTGCTCCCGCTCCCCGCCAGCCAGAGACCTCACCGTACGCTGTCTCCCACCGTAAGTTAAGTGGGGGGCATCTACAACCCACCACCATACGGCCCCCCCTCCCTGCCCAGCAGCACGGCGCACCCGCTCGCCGTCGCCCTCGTCCTCGTCGCGCCACAAACCTATCTCTCTCTTAGAGTCTATCTCAGACCCCACATCCAAGCCCCAAGCCAACAAGGTGAGTAAGAGTGTAGGAAGGGGTGTGGTGGGCGGCAGCGACGAAAGCGGTGGGCTCTCCGTCTCTCGTGCTCGCCGTGAAACCACGTCTCCTCGTTGTCTCGTTTTTTCGCTGACCCCGGTCACGCTACTGCTCTCGACGTACGTTTGCTCAACATTTGCTGTACCCTCGACATATCCTCCCTATCGACTCGACTGTGTCTTTCCTCTGGCCTGCCTGCGCTGTATTCCCCCTACTCACCGGCTGTCGCTTTTCCACCCCCCTCTTCTCGACTCTGGCCCCGACTCGACTCGATTCTATTCCCGACAACCCCCTACGTCTGCCGTCACTTTGATTCCCCAACCCAGCTCCAGAACAGGAGCCGACCACAATGTCCGTGGCGTCCAAGAACCCCTTCGAGCTCCTCGACGACGAGCGTTCCTCGTCGCCGGCTCCCAAGGCTGCCCCCGCTGCTGCCGGTGCCAAGGCTACCCCCGCTGCCGCCGACAAGCCCAAGGCCGTCCCCGGTGCCGCCTCCAAGGGTGCCCGTGGCGCCCGCTACCCCGCGCGTGGTGGCCCCCGCAACGTCTACCGTGGCGAGGAGCGTCCTGCCACTGAGGGCGGTGACGACGGATTCGATGGCGAGCGTGTTGGTGAGTGGACTTTTTTTTCCAGGGCACTGTAGGTAGAGACTTTGCTAACCCCCAGCCCCTGCTAAGAAGGAGCACCAGGGCCGTGACCGCCACACCAAGGGCCCCCGTGAGGACCGCAACTTCACCGGTGCCCGCAGGAAGGCGCCCGGTGCTGCCGGTGCTCGTGGCCCCAAGGGCGGTGCCGGTGCCCGGGGAGCCAAGGGCGGTGCCACTGCCGAGGGCGGCGAGAAGAAGGCTGCCCCCGCTGAGAGCTGGAACAACGACGAGGGCAAGGCCGAGGTGAACGCCGAGGCCGCCGGCGAGAAGGACGCCGCCACCGCTGGCGCCGAGACCCCCGCCCCCGTCGAGGAGGAGGAGGAGCAGGAGCCCGAGGACAACTCGAAGACTCTTGACCAGTACCTCGCCGAGAAGGCTGAGCAGTCGCTCGGCGGTGTCCTCGGCAAGAAGGAGGCCCGCCAGGTCTCCGCCGACGACATTGAGGGCAAGATCTTTGCCCGCAAGGAGGACGAGGACGCCGCGTTCTTCGCCGGCAAGGCTAAGCCCGACGCCAAGAAGGCCGCCAAGGCCAAGAAGGAGAAGGTCTACATCGAGGTTGACGGCCAGTTCGCCAACCCCGCCGGCCGCCCACAGCGCGAGGACCGCCCCCAGCGCGGTGACCGCCCCGCCCGTGGCCGTGGTGCCCCCCGCGGTGCCGCCCGTGGCGCTGCCCGTGGTGCCGCTGGTGCTGCCCGCGGCGGTGCCCGCGCMCCCCGCCAGTCGGCTGTCAACGCCTCCGACGAGAAGGCCTTCCCCGCCCTCGGCGCCTAAGCACCTCGTGTGTGCCATATAGGCCATGCAGCCAGCACAATATCTCTTGGCCTGGCTCCATCCCTCTCTCTCCCTCTACCCCCTGCTATCTCTGTTCGGTGGGATTCGGTCGGCTTCTCGTATCACTCGCATCGTAGGACGTAGTTTCTCCCAAAATGCAAAATGAGCCATCCTTGGTGCGGCGTGTGTCAGTGTTGATGGATGTGGATTGAGCTGAAAGCGTGGATGACGACAAGAGAGTTAGCAATCAAGCGCGTCGAGGGCCGTTCCGATCGGCCCGTGTGAGGGAGGGGTGGAGGGGCGTGGCAGTGTTCAGCATACCTGGTGAAGGACCGGCCTTATCCCGTCCCCCCTCTTTGGACGAGCGACGGCGGTGGGTGGCGTGGGCTGGACCGCACTGGGAAACTGACGACTACTGACGACGCACAGTCTGCACAACTCGACACAGCTCAGACATCTACTCTTTCTCTCTTCTCTCCTTCTCTCTCTTGTGTTTCTCTCTCTGCTTATATCCAAGACGCCTGCCGCTTAGACGACTGCGACAGACCAGCCCGACGAAGCAGACCCCCCGGTTGCCCGCTCCACTCCCACGCCACGACCTCCACGCGCACCGCCACCGAACTCCAACTCCACCATGTCCGACGACTCGGCCAAGGCTGTCCAAGTCAAGCTCGTGCTGCTCGGTAGGTAGAGCTATCGGAGTGAAGAACCAGCGCTGACGCCGTGTTTCTGTGCTGGACTGCGTGATCGTGCACTACTGCGCACTGCCACCTATCCTCCTGTCGTCACACTCACGTCCCTTGAGACTACAGGCGAAGCTGCTGTCGGCAAGTCCTCGCTGGTCCTGCGGTTCGTCCAGAACGACTTCAACGAGAACACGTCGCCTACGATCGGCGCGGCCTTCCTCACGCAGAGTAGGTTGGCTGCGGGAACGCGAGCTGACCGGCAGAATGCCGCCTCGAGAACAGGGTCGTCAAGTTTGAGATCTGGTGAGTGGGGAGTGAGAGGTGCGCTGTGCGCTGCCAGCGGCTGCTAGCGACTGCTGGCTGGGTTCTGGGTCGGTTCTGTGTCGACATGCGGTCGCTATCTGGCGCCGCGTGCTGCATCTGCTTTGCACGGATTGTGCTTCGCTCGTGCAACTGCTTCTGTCCCTGCGATGTCTCAGAGTGCAAGACCGGAGTTCTCAGCCAGTATCGGCGGTGTTACGCCTCACCGCGCTGCTCATCGCACGCCAGCTTGGTCTACACCAGCGGCGCAGCTACCCAGCTACCCGCTGCTGGAGCGTATCATGCACACGGGTCGCTGCCGCGCCTCGCCGCCTCGCCGCGCTCGACGCGCCTGCTCGCGTATGTGCTGACCCCAGGGACACCGCCGGCCAGGAGCGCTTCCACTCCCTCGCCCCGATGTACTACCGCAACGCCGCGGCCGCCGTTGTCGTCTACGACATCACAAAGTCGCAATCCCTCGACAAGGCCAAGGCCTGGGTCAAGGAGCTGCAACGCCAGGCGAACCCGAACATCGTCATTGCACTGGTAGGCAACAAGCTCGACCTGGTCGGCGACGACGCCGAGGCGGCCGAGGCCCCCGCCCCGCCTGCAGCTGCAGCAGCAACAGACGCCGCGGACGACGCCGACGCCGATGCCGCATCGGACGCCTCTGCGTCCGCATCAGCACCCCCTGCCGCAGCGGAGCCCGCCGGCCCGAGGCAGGTGTCCACCGCCGAGGCGGAGGCATATGCCAAGGAGTGCGGGCTGCTCTTCTTCGAGGCGAGTGCCAAGACTGGCATGAACGTCCAGGATGTGTTTACTGAGATTGGTGGGTGGAAAATAACGGGTGGGGCTGACAGATAGCCAAGACTATCCCTCTTGACAGCATTGCGCCCAAGCCTGCTGCGCCTGCTGGGCGCCGGAGCGCGGCCAACGCCGCGGCGGAGAACCGCGTCGACCTGGACGAGGGTGCTGCTGCGAAGAAGGGCGGGTGCTGCTAGTTGTTTCGGCCTGGGGCCTTGTACTTGCTTGTGGATGAATTGATGATTTAGCGGCGAGCGAAGCGGCGTCACGAAGTGACGGCGCTGAGCGCGGAGAGAGCGGCCGGAGTGCGTTCGCGTATGGCAAGCAGCAGGCTGGATGGAGCCGAAGAAAGTCAGACTGGTGGAAGTTCTACGTACTATGTTACTGCAGAGGTAGTCTGAGCCTTGTGGCACAGATACATACACACCTACTCATCATCCCACGGCTCCGCGCCCATGAGCCTCTCCTCCTCGCCATAGTCCTCCTCCTCCTCCTCCTCCTCTCCCGCCTCGCCCTCGTCCCCCTCCTCCTCACTCACATAGATAGCATACACACTGTCCCCCTCCGGCCCCTCCACCACCGCATCGAGCAGATCCTGCGCCAGGAACTGCACCATCCGCAGCTCGGCCTCGTCCTCGCCCCCGCCATCATCGCCATCCACATCGACCTCGGCAAACGCCATAGCCCCGAAGGACGTGACGAACACATGCTGCACCCCGTTGTAGTCTTTACTCGCCCCGGCCTCCTGCAGCCTCCGGGCAAGGTCTACCCCCTGCGGTGGGGGTGCGTCGAAGACCAGGTCGTCAGTGGACGCGTTCGGCACGCCCTGTGGCGCGGGGTAAACTAGATGGTGGAGGAGGGTCACTGCCGGTGCTAGGATGGCCAGCGGGCTGGAATTAGTGAGATGGAAGGGAGCGGACGTACCTCTCGCTCGGGGATGAGTGTACGCCCCATACGCGGGCTGATTCGCGGTGGATGAGCATGATCAGCGCAGGGACGAGGAGCGACCGGTCGGCCATGAGGATGACGGCGTCGGGGTCGGCCCGGGAGAGGAGGTATAATGCGGCGAGAAGTTTGCACGTGTATGCCGCGTGCTGGGGTCAGCGGGGAAGAGAGGGGAGGAACGTACTCTTGCTGATGACATGCTAGTCGGCTTGTCGATGAAGAAACGCGCGACCATGTCGATCACGGACGTCTCTGTTACATCTGGGATCATGTCAGGCTTGAAGAGGAGTGCGCGGAAGTGGTCGGGTCCTGAGGTTAGAGGGGCTGGTATCCGGGACGTACGGCACGAGGCGGCAATGAACAGGTCCAGCGCGCGCGGGAGGGTGTGCTCTGAGACTGTTTGCTGCCCAATGTAGAGAATGAGGGTCGACAGCGCGGACGATACCCTAGAGTCAGAAGAGACATACGCGACACGCACCAGACACACTTGCCGTCCGCGAGGGAGAGGGCCTCTGCCATGTCCATCAGGGCGTTGACAAACTCCAGGCGGAGGGTCGGGAACAGCGTCTTATCCTCCCCTTCCTCCACAATCTCGGTGCCCGGGTCGAGCGGATGGAAGTCGAAGAGCGGGTTCTCGAACCAGTCAGGGCCGCTGACCATGAACAGCTCTTGACAGAAGTGGTTCAAAGTTCCCGCGATAGACCGGGCTGCGTCGTGGTTGCTGGCTGGGAGAGTTGGGAAGAGAAAAACCGTCGACGCTACGAAGCGGAAGAGGTCGATCTGGAGCAAGATCTGCGTGTCAGCGGTGGGGAGGGGTTGGCACGAACCGTCGTCCACGTCAACAAAGTGCGTTGGTTTGCGAGACCTCTGAATAACCCGGCAAAGTCACCCATCAAGTCGTGGGAGAGGTCGTGGAACGTCTTGGTGGGGTCGCTGCATATGTGCAGGATGTGACTGCATAGTGTGAACCATGACTGGCCGGTTTCTGCGTCAATGAAGTCCGAGTTCCGCTGAATCAGTCGAACGATCGAGGGTGACGGCGCCGACGTTGTCTCCATCTCAATAGCTGTCAGAGCCGTATGGTGGAGGATGTGGTGGACAAGCTGCTGTCAGTGCTTGTAACGAGGTCGGCTCACCTCTGCTCGTGGGTCTCGTGCGGCATCCGCATGTGCGTGGAAATCGGGTTGCCAGTCCATCGAAACATCGAGGTCATGCTCGGATGGCGGATGTGATCGCCCCCCGCTGCGGAGGGGCGAGACCATCGGCGAGACAGAGCCAATGCGCGACTTCTTCGGGGTCGTGGTGGGGCTCGGCGCCGCGGTGCGCTGCCGTTTTCGTCCGACATTAGGCGTCGCGGCAAAGGCGTTGGAGAGGCTGTCGAAGCGGGGTGGAGGAGGTCGTGGAGTCTTGCCCTTGGCTGAACGCGTCAGAGGGGCTGGTGTAGTCATGCTCTTGTCGCGTAACGGACTGGCCGGCTTCAGCGGTGTCTGGCCCGCAGCTCGCTGGGAGGCGGTCCATTGCGATTGCCGAGCCTTGGAGGCGGAGGCAAGGGCGGCGTGGTTCTGCTGTCAGCGTGAAGTGACTCGTTGGCTTACGCTGAAGATCGCTTGCGTCTTCATGCTCTCGATGCGCTGCTGAGCCTCATGCTCACGAGTCTTCATCTGTGCTTGTGCGTCTCGCAGGCCGGACTTCAGCTTGTCAATCTCGGCCAGGAGCCTAGCTTCCATCTGTCGTCAGTACGGGCTGGTACTCCCACTTGCCATCTCCTGATTCCGCTTAGCGGTAGACGCTTGACCCTGCGCTGCCCACAGCTGCTCCTTCAACTCAGAGACCGCAGCTGGAGCCTGATCGCCCTCCTGGAGCTCCTCCTTCCATGGTGGTGAGTTGCCTCTTTCCTCCACAGCCGCTAGTCGAGCACGAAGCGCTCGCACCTCCGCCTCAGTCGTCTGCCTCAACCTCCGCTCTTCTTCGAGCTCGAACACCGCCCGCCGAGATGCTGCTCCTTGTGACGGCAGTGCTTGGCTGCTCTGTGAGCCTATCGGTGACAGGCCTCCAGGCGGGCGGGAGGCCTGGCGGTCTCGCATGAGAGAGTGCGATCCGGTAGATACGGAGCGCGCCAGAGTACGAGGGGCAAACTTGGGCGGGTTCGAGGGCCCAGCAGTCGAGTTGCTCGACGTCGACCGTTGCATTGGTGCGCGAGCACCCAGTGGCGGTAATGCGCTGAATATCGCATCGCGGCGAGCTTGTGAGCCAGGCGCGGATGCACCGCCAGCAGACTTGGGCTGCACTCCACCATCGACGAGCTGGCGAATTTCAGGACGCGTCCGCTCATCGATGATAGGCTCGTCGTCCGCCGATCCGAACCCATATTGGCCCTTGTCGTTGAGCACGACGTCGGGTGGTGGCTCATCGTCCGCGGGCGCGCCGACACGAGAGTGGTCGCGCACCGCCTGCCCTGCAGCCATGCGGGCTGCGTTTTTCCCTCCTGGCTCCCAGCCAAAACCGCATCCTCGAGCGACTGGGTTGGTGTTGATCGGAGGTGGGGCCTTGCCCCGGAGGACGGCCGCTGCTGGTCTTGCCCGTGGGCCGCTGCCCGGTGGCGCGACGGTGTGGTGTATGCCATGCTTCTTTGGCACTTGTGAGGCAGCGATCGCCCGCTCCTCGATAGCTGCGATAGCGTTCAGTGCCGCTGGGTCGGAGAAGAAGTCATCGTCATCGAATGGGTCGGACGAGGGAGGCGGCATGGGTGCGATGTCGAAGTGGGTAGGAGGGGCAGTGGCCTTAGCTCATCGCTTGCTCATGCTCGAAAGCAAAGGCCAACCACGTCCAGCAATGTCGCGTGCCGCTGTCTTCTCAGCTAGTGTAGAGGGTCGTCCCGGCGCTGAATGTGGAGAGGTCGAGATCACTGGAGCTCACTCTCACTCTCGCTCATGGCAACAACAACCCGAGCATCACGTTACGCGACTTTATATGACCATTACGTAACCACACGCGTCCACCACGCGCCCTTCCCTTCCGCCGGAACTGATCGCCGAGGGCAGAGGGCGACGAGCACGCGGGAAACTGCGGCGATGAGCGATGAAATCACTGCGATGGGAGTCGCACGGTCGCAGGCAGGCAGGCGAGGCGAGGTATGCGAGCTGCGAAAGTGGACACCATGCAACCATGCGAAACGATGTCATGCGGCATTCAAAGCGGCGGGCCGCGGGGGTAGACACATGCACCACTTATCAGATTGCGGCGAGGAACAAGCCCGCTCGGTCACGGAGTAAGCAAGGTTAGGCCGAGTCGGCACATCCTCATTCTTCCATCTTTGTGTTCGTACTCCACCACTCTGGCAGCATGCTCAAATCCATCGCATCGGCAGTGTCGTCGGCAGTGCAGTCGGCGAGGGCGAGTCCCGCGCCCTTAGGCGATACCCACGGTGACCCCGGCCGTCAAAAGCAGTACAAGGACATCGCCACTGCGCTCGAGCACGCACATGTGCCCGTCTCCGAGGCCGACTGTGTAGCCTGCGATGCGCCGTGCGAAGATGGTGCGCAGGCCACGAACGGCAACAACGCACAGCTCGGTAACGCGTGGGATGGCACGACCTACGACCAGTATGTGAGGGAGAAGTATGGCGAGCTGGGACCACTGCCAGACTCGGTCGAGACCGACTGGGAGAGCGACCTTGCAGGCAGCGGCGGCCCGCCAGTGGGTCGTGTCGTGGTTATCTCGACGGGGAAGAGCAACTGGGTTCGCGATCATACGGTGAGTCACTCCCCACAGCCAGTGAGAGCGCCCGGATTGACGATCAGGATGAAGAGGATTCGCTGGCGCACCAGATAAGCAAGGTCCTCCAGAAGCAGCCTGTCCCAGATGAGAAGAAGAGCAAGGGCGGCAACCCGCTCGACCCGTCGACGTATGTCAAGCCCTCGGCGTTCCCCACCCCGTCGACACCGTTGTCAAAGCCAGTGACGACCCTACCGGCATTGTACTCGTCCTCCCTTGTCAGCCAATCCGATGACCCGGTGGACCAGATGACCCTCGTCTTCCCGGACTGGAAGGTATGCTTGGAGCTCGAGAACACACCAGCAGGGGCTCAGAGTTTGTGGGACAATGTGCTCTCTGGAACACTGGGCAGGGCAGGTCGCCTGCTGCAGAACGACGGCCTTGGTGTGGAGCGCCGGCGGTCGTATGTGATGCCCTACCGTGCCATCATCCTTCTGTGTAAGTTGTGATCGCAATGCCTCGAGGCAGGTAGCTGACATCAAGGCTCGC
Source organism: Cutaneotrichosporon curvatum (assembly GCA_001600275.1). Classification (NCBI taxonomy): domain Eukaryota; kingdom Fungi; phylum Basidiomycota; class Tremellomycetes; order Trichosporonales; family Trichosporonaceae; genus Cutaneotrichosporon; species Cutaneotrichosporon curvatum. The sequence goes on along the minus strand of BCJH01000007.1, from coordinate 47,122 downwards.
ACAAGACGCGTGACAAGCGGTGTCACATCGCATCTGGCCTGCTGCGTCCGGCCTTTATCGACTGCTTGGAGAAGAACGACATAGCCGTTGACCAGACGGGATCGTCGCTCGCGCAGCTCGAGGGCCCACCACTAGAGGAGCTGGAGGGAAGCGATGCGGAGCGGGAGGCAGAGGTCGGGCGGCGCATAGAGGCTATTGACGGTGTGCATGGGGGCAAGTGCGGCGAGGTCGGCCTCTTCAACATCAACCATCTTGGTGGCCACCGCTATGCTGGCGTCCTCCTTGTGAGTCAGACTCACCTATGATTGCTGACAGCAGATTCTCTTCCCATCCGGCGCATACCTATCATATGGACGCGTTAGCCCACACGAGGTCCCCCGCATTGTCGAGGAGACCATTCTCCAAGGCAAGGTGGTCCCGGGACTCATCCGTAGTGGAGCTGGCCTCGCCCGCTCAGGCCCATGTGGCAAGGGGAGCGGCTTCCTTGCATGGTGAGGGCGATAGACACTATATAGTAGAGCATGCATACAGTATGCTTCAGCGCTGTACTCGGACCCCACTGGTTGGACACACCTATAACGAGCATCGCTGGAGAATCTCGATGCTACCATGGCGGAGACCCGGCGATCTCCGACGTCCGGGTGGCCTCTGCGTCATGTCGCGCGCGCAGCTGCTGATTCACAACATTGCACCCCCAGCCAGCTACCCAACTTCCAGCCAGAGACCTCGCGGACCTGCCCAACACCTCAAGGACACTTGCGCAGTTGCTACAGCTCTAGCGCGCAGGCCCTTTACCTCTGGCGAGCTCTCACATCCGACTCCATGGACGTGACAGCCCGCACCCGACCCTCTCCCTCATCATCACCGACCCGGCCAACAAAGCTCGCAAAGATGGAAGACGCGATAGACATCACAGACGCAACAACAGCACTAGCCGTCACGTCGTCGTCGGTTGTATCGTCTCGTGCCACGCCTGTGCCCGGGTGGGTGGAGAGCTCCTTGTACCAAGCTGACCTCAGCTCGCGCCCCGACGCCAAAGCGCGGAGATACGATCGGCAGCTACGGTGGGTCGCGTGCCGTGGTCGTTGCTAACCCCAGTCTGTGGGCATCAGCCGGACAGCGCTCGCTTGAGTCTGCGAGGATCCTCCTAGTCGGACATGACGCGTCGGGCTGCCAGGCGCTCAAGAACCTCGTGCTTCCAGGTTCGGACAAGTGCCGTTCTCAGCTAACCACAGGCATTCAACACTTCACGATTCTCTCCGACGCTGTTGCGACTCCTGCTGATGTGGCTACCAACTTCTTTCTTGAGCCAGACTCAGTGGGCAAGTCCATTGCACAGGAGGAGGTTCGGTACGTCGCCACGATGTCGCAGTACTGACTGCAGCTTGCTGCTGGAGCTGAACCCGGCTGTTACTGGCAAGGGTCGCGTCGATGTAAGTGATGCTGAGACGTGTCTGACAGCCAGGACGCTTCGACACTGCTGGAGAACGACCCAAACTTTTTCCTTTCCTTCACGCTCATCATCACATCCAATGCCTCACCTGACCTCGAGGCAAGAATCGCGCAGCTCTTGTGGCAGAGTGGGTAGTCGGCTCAATGTATCTGACACCAGCCTCCGCAACACCCGGCAACCCAGACATTCCACTGATGTCTATACGCTCCTCGGGATTGACTGGCCTAGTGCAGATCCAGCTGCGCGAACATTGCGGTAAGCAGCCATACTCGACTGGCTTGCTAACTCGCAGTCGTGGACACGCACCCCGACACCACACATACGCTCCGCATTGGGGCGCCCTTTCCAGCCCTGGAGCAGTACGCACGTAATCTCGACTTTGACTCCATGGACTCCATGGAGTACTCCCACATCCCATATGTTATCTTGCTCGTTCGCGCAGCGAGCCAGTGGAAGGAGGCTGTAGGTGTTCTGTTCTCTCGGTAGCTGACATCAGCATGAGGGCACGCTTCCCAGCACGGCAGAGGAGAAGGCCGAGTTCAAAAAGCTCTTGAACAGCTGGCGGCGGAAGGGTGACGAGGAGAACTTTGACGAGGCGATCGCGCAGGCATACCGGGTGTGGACGTCGTGTGATGTAGGGCGACATATCGATCGGAGCTGACGTCAGCTCCCACAAGAGACAGCCGATCTCCTCGAGGAGCCTGCCGTGAAGACTGTCACCAAAGAAGTGAGTGCGGTCAGCAGGACAAGCTGACACGCAGTCCAAGAACCTCCATCTCTTCTTGCACACCCTCTCTCGCTTCATCTCCGCCCCGCCCCACCTCCCACCCGTCACCCCCACCCTGCCAGACATGCACTCCTCGACACAGTCGTACGTCGCAATGCAGGGCCTCTACAGGCAGCAATACGCCGAGGACCTCAAGCGCTTTGCCGAGCTCCTCGCCGCGGTGATGAACGAAGTCGGTCTACCGCTCGACTCCATCCCCGCAGTGGAGATTGAGACGTTCGTCAAGAACGTCAACGGCGTGGCAATCGTCAAGGGATCACCCCTGTCCGACGCGAGGTCATACTCCGGCGGCATCAAGGAGCGCATCAGTGGGTCCCCATTTCGTGTCAATCTGACCGCAGCCGAGGACTTCCAAGCCGACAGCGAGCCATCATCTGGCATCTGCATCGCACTCGCCTTCCTCGCCTCGGAGCAATTCCACTCCGCGTTCAACCGCTGGCCAGGGCAGGAGGACGGCAGCGAGGACATGGACGTGGCCGAGGTGGAGCGCTTCGCCTCCCGGGCGCTAGCTACCGTTCACATGGAGAGCGAAACCCCAGACGAGCTGAGCAATGCTGTGGGCGAGGTGGTTCGTGGTGGGTTCCTCACCATCCCCACGACGGCGGCGTTCATTGGCGGTGTGGCAGCACAGGAGGTTATCAAGCTGGTAACGAACCAGTATGCCCCGCTGGATAACACTGCGACGATCGATTTAGTCAAGAGCTCGATTGAGAAGTTCAAGTTGTAGGGGGTTTGTATAGGGGTGTTGGGTGTTAGATCCGGTGCATGATGTACACTGCAAGTTGTTCATGTAGTGCGATCGTCGTGCTATCGCAGGTCGACACGTGCCTCTTCGAGACTTCACATTCCTCGAGTTGCGAGGTTGGGCGTCGTAATCCGCCAAACCCTCGACTGTATAACATCAAGCCGAGAGACATGACTTCCTCCAGCATTGAGATGGCAATGGATTGCTATGAGGAAAGATGGTTACTGTCGTGAGATGGGCTTTATCGTCACCGGACTCAAGAGCCACTCAACGTTGGGATCCGAGCAGGCAGCAAGACACACTACAACATGGCCTCTATCGAGGTTACTTGCTTTCATTGCTCTCCCAACTCGTTCTCTGTTGCAAGTATGAGGACTATCACTCTGACTCCTCCCCTTTCTCTCTTTTACTTGAGAATTAGCAGGGGCACAGAATTGCCTCGTGAAAAGTACCTCAGGAAAGGACGAAAAATGTGGAAATAATTCGCAAGCGCTGCACTTTCTGCAAAACTCGAGTCCTTGCAACATCTGCGCATTCGCATCCAGTCCACAGGAAGTAAACTGACTGCACACTACACATCGCCAGTACCACATTGATCCATATCTTCCTACAAAGCTATTCCCACAGAGTCACCTACCTCACACTCCCTAGTAGTGCCTGCGCTCGACCTCCGCCTTCTCGGCCAGGAGCTCACGCTCCCCCGGCTCGCCCATCTGGCTAACATCGTACCCATGACTCGTGAGGTACTCGCGGAACAGCGCATCCTCGTTCAGCATATAGTCCGCCCTCACGTCGGGAATAAAGAAGAATGTCAGGATGGCAGCGAACACGGCGAGACTGGAACCGACGTAGAAGATGCCCGTGTGCTCGAGGTACGTCGAGCGCGCAGCCATGGCTGGTATTAGCATGATTCTAGGATGGGTTCACTTACACTTGGTGATCTGCGGGAAGGTGTAGGTGCCGATAAAGGCGCCGACCTTGCCGATAGCCGCGGCGATACCGTACAGCTGGCCGCGGGCCGCAGTGGGTCCGATACCCTTGGAGGCCAGGAGACCGAGGTTATTGCCTGGGCCGAGCTCGCCGAATGCGAGGAAGATACCGTACATAATGGCAAAGCCTGCAATCTTGTGTGGCACGAGCTTGTCGTACGCTCCCGAGAGGGCGAAGCCAAAGACAGCTTGGAGGGTGAACCCGGTGATCATGGCGTACTTGGGACCAATCCAGTCCGACACGAAGGAGCCGATGATACTGCCCGGGAGGTAGAAGAAGTTGACGAGACACGACCACCCGAGAGTCTGGTAGAGGTTGTCCGGGTCGGCTTGGGCATACTTTGTCACGTCGGAGGCGTACATCCCGAAGGGGTAGGTGATCCAGTCGTAGATGAACCAGACGAGGGACACGGCGGTCAGCTTGAGCCAGTACCGCTTAATGATGAGCCAATACGGGATGCGGGTGTGGCGCATCGAGTTGCGCTTGTACGACTCTGGCTCGGTCATGAACAGCCGTGCGACGGTGAGGATGAGGGGCGGGATGATGCCGAGGCCAAGCGTGCCGCGCCAGACAGCGTTTAGGCCGAAGCGGGACTCGCCGAAGATCCAGAGAATGACGAGGGACACGAACCACGACACCGAGAAAGCGAGGTCGAGCATCGAGTTGGTCGCCCAGATGAAGAGGCGCTGCTGCCATTTCTTGCGCACGTTGTGGTTCTCCGTAGCCTCAGCTGCTGCGACAGAACCACAGGGGTACTCGCCGCCGATGCCAATTCCTGCTTATCAGCACTGTCGTGTGGCAAACTGTACCCGTTCTACTTACCGTTCATGAATCGCCATGCAATGATCAGGCTGACAGTTGTCTGCGGTGGGCCTGCTGCACACGCAGCAAGGAGGGAGAAGAGGAAGATCATGCCCGTGCAAATGAGCATGCCTAGCCTGCGGCCACATTTGTCGCTGAACCATCCGAAGAAGAGCTGCCCTACGACCATGCCCGCGAAACCCATGGCACCGACAAGCTCTTTGTTGTTGCGGTGCGCCATAATGCCAGGGTACAGGATACCGAGCATGGTGTTCGTGGGACCGATTGCACTGTTGGCATACCCGTCCGAGAACATGGCCGAGCCAGACGCAAAGATACTGCCCGTCAGCCGTCAGCCCATCGAATAGATGACCTGGCTCACGTTCCAATGCTGCCGAGCGTACGCTTGTGCGCTGCTTCCTTTACCTCACCGCCGTGAGGCAGGTCATGCATGTCGCGACCTGCCTCTTTCGCCTCGTGATGATCAGCAAATCTCTTGTCCGTCTCCATGTCGGTGGCGCGAGGGGCAGGACGAGCAGAAAGGGGGGCAGGTCTATTGGTCCACCACTATCGTTCTTATACATCGTCAGCTGGCTGGGGCCCGGCGTCCCGCTCCTCCTGCCGTCCAGCTACCCCTACCCCCTATCCAGCGTGGGGCTGCACCACTCCATCCAGGTCATCCATTCATCGAAAACAAGAGAGATGGCCAATCGCAAGACCCGCTGCGGCTGTCCGCACAGCTGGCAGCGGCTGTGGCCGTGCCTGTGTTCCATCCCGGTCTTGGCGGCGAGCCAGCATGGGTCGGTTAGTGGACGGTGATGGAGCCAGTGGCGTCCGAGAATAGCACTCACCGCGTGACACCTATTCCAGGTGCCACTATGACATGTTTCTGATATTTTCGTGATCGACGTCCAGGGGTCGAGTTGCTGGTACCGACTAATTCGACTATTTCTGGATAGGTAGATAAGTCGGAGGTGGAGATTGTGGAGATTGTCTTCATTGCTAGCATCGTAGTGGATCGTTGTCTGCACGTTGCTGTACGCACATGTGCTGGTCGCCGAATCCCATGAGCTGAAAAAGGTAGCCGCTGACTGCGCGCGCGTTCGACTCTGAACTGACACAGCTATCTCTGTTCAACGAGCCTGCTCTACCGTCATCGCGTCATGCGTAGTACACACACATACATTGCATCAGTTACGGATCCCGCGCGCCACCACGACCACCATGATAGCCAGCATAGCGGTGAAGATGTAGAATACGCGACCCTCGCCGATCCTTTCGTTGTTCATCGGGTCGTGTGGGTCTGCCGGCTCTGACAGCGCATCGCGGAGTGGGAGGAACCCAAACCCGACAATGAAGTTTGTGATCCACGACCCGCTGAGGGCCAGGGAGGAGCAGGCAGGGATAGCGTGTGGGGGCATCATGTCCGACACGAGCAGGAATGGGACGGGTCCTAATCCGACAGCAAAGGCGGCCTGCGGGTAAGCTCGGCAGACGGAGGGGTAAACTCACAATAAACGCCACAATGGCGAAAGAGCTGAGCCGTTCGATGTCCTTGTCGATGCCGATGGCTAGGAGCGTGCTGAGGACGCCCATGCCCACCGCGGAGACGAGGAGTAATGTTCGGCGGCCGACGCGCTGTGTGTAAGCTGTGTCCAGTGCTTTCCGCGACATACGTCAATGAGCGCTATGGCAGGGAGGGTCATGACTGCGTTGACAACGGTGATGCCCAGGGTGATAAGACCTGCTTGGGAGCTCTTCAGCACATTCTTCAGGATAGGGGTCGAGTAGTACAGCACGGCGTTGACGCCCGACGCCTGCTGCAGGCACATAATGGCCGTGATGAGCAGTGCCGGCCCACGTAGGGTCGGGTTGGAGAGCAGGTCGCGGATGGACACTTGGTCTAGCGGCGCGGCGTGGGCGGCAGGTGCCCCTGAGCCTAGCAGCGGTGCTCCTGCTACGCATCAGCTTGGGGAATGGAGGAAAGAGGTGTGGACGTACCTTCATCGCGATCACGCGCGGCCTCCACGTCGTCCGTGGTGGACGGTGGCGCATCTCTTACGTCGGCGACAGTTATTGGCTGCTCCGTCATGGCGATTTGCACGATGGACGCGAGGCCAGAGACAACGAGGACGTAGCGCCATGCGTTGGGCTTGTCCCCGCGCTACTATTAGCTGTATCCCAGCAATCGGGGACAGCAGAAGTACTTACTGGTCCCGTGAAGAGCAGCCCGAACAGCTGGGACGAGAAGATGCCCAGCACTATGGCGAGCTGATTCAGCGTCCCGATCTGGCCTGATCGTGAGGCAAGCGACGGCGTAGCCTTGGCGAGTTGGGCAAGGTATGGCGGGACGAGACAGATGGCCAGCCCACATGCCAAACCACAGATGAAACGCCCGAGAGCAAGGACACCCCAGTGCGGCGCGCCGGCCATGCACATTGCACCCGCGAGGTTTAGCCACCCCGTCCATGCGATGCCGCCTGCAATGCCCTCTGCTCGCACAATGCGATCGCTGACAGTGCTGCCCACCAGGCCGCCGACGGTGAAGATGGCAGTGATGGCGCTGTACTTGAGCGACGAGATATCCAGACATGGCGGGAGGAAAGCCTTGCCATCATTCGGGGAGGGATGGCAAGTCAGCCCATCCACGGGGTAGTTGAGCTCCGTGATGTGGTAGCCGTCTGAAGGTTAGCAGGGTAACTCGAGGTTCAAAGCTCTCCCCCGTCCACGCACAGTACCATGACGATCTGCTGTCAGCTCGATCTCCCTATGCAACTCACAAGCACGCCCACACAATCGCCTTGTACACCTGCGAGCCGCCCATGTTGGTGGATATGTCAAAGATGAGATCGAGCGTATCGCCTTCATAATCGTTGTCTGGCGCCCCCGTGTCATAGTCGTCGGACATGGCAGCGGCCCGCCGCACTACGACCGTGCCTGGCTTGGTGTCGGTGGAGGCCCAACTGGAGGCGGCGTGCTTGCCGGCGCTGAATTGGTGGCGCGAGCCCCTCGACAGCGAGCTCATCGAGATCGTTAATGACAGAATGCGATGCGATGCGTTGTGTGTTGGATGTACTTGTGTAGGTGACAGCGACGGCGGGGCGTATGTATATGCTGCCCAGTGTCATCGGTGGACTGCTGCTCCACGATCTACGACGTCGTCTCCAACACGGCCACTTTGGCAAGAACATTTGGACGACTTCTGCCCAACGAGGCCGTTCCTGTCTCCGCTCCAGCGTCGTCCGTTCGGCCAGCAGCGGGCAACTGGGCTTGGGCTCTCATGCCGGCATCGACGGGAGTGTGAATCTGTCAACAACTGCTGTCGAGTCCAGGGATCGCGGAACAGACAGCTTGCATGCTTGCTTGAAGGTACTTCCAGGTAGATCGAGTGCCCGGACGCGGACATTATTCGGAAGTGCATGCATGCTGAAACGAGAAACCTACTTTGGCCACTGGTCGTCGACAGCAGCAGGTGTGCGACTCCCGTCACCGTCACCGCCACAGGAACAGCAGCCTGCCACTGACTTCGACCTGCGTGTGTACCTCGCAACCGGCTGGCCTGATCACACTCCCCTGGCCGTCCGTACTCATTTGTACGGACGGTCAAGTCGAGTCGAGGGACAGCACATGTGCAGGGAACTCTGACTTCACCCGCCAAGCACACCGCCTACATCCAGGCCTCAAAGCAAGCCCAGTTCCTCCTGTGCCCTGTGCACCTCCGCCTCTGTGCCCGTGTGCTTGCCCTTGTCGTCCGAGAGCTTGACGCAGTCCCTCCCATTAATCTGGTTGAGCTTGATGACCATGTTCAACGCCTTGGACGGCTGGCTCGGGTCTGACTTTCTGCGGAAATCATTGGTGAAAAACGTGCCGATTCCGAACGCGGCGCCGAGGCCGATCTCGTCGCATCCGCGCTGCAGGCCGATCGCGCGCTCGACGTCCAGCGAGTCGCTGAACACGACGCGCTTGCCGTCAAGCGCATTGCCTGTCCCGCCTACGCGCCGGTCGACCTCCTCCCATGCGGCCTTGGCCTGGCGCACAAACTCGAACGGGTCGCCGCTGTCCTGGCGCAGCGCGGACCAGCGCAGCGCACGCGCAGGGTCGGCAATAAAGTCGTCAAAGAACACCTTGGCAGTGTACGTGTCCGTGAGCATGATAAGCGGCGGGCCCTGCGCGGACGCGGGGTACACGCTCTCCCAGATGTCCATGGCGCGCGAGTTGGCGTGCTCGTACCCGTACGTCGCGCCGATGGCCATGATAAACTCGTGTGCTATCGTGCCCGATGGCGGGATGCCGTACTTGAGGGCGTGGTAGACCTTGTCGTCAGCCAGAGCGGATCTTGGTACTCACATTGCTCGTGCCGCTCAGCGCGCCGCCCGTGCCACCAGCCGCCTTCCATTCCTTCCATCCTTCCACGAGGCCGCGCATCACTGTGTCGTGCACCGCAAAGCTGCGCCTCCTGCGTGTGCCAAACTCGGAAAACACAATCGGCTTGACGCCCTCTGGTGGGGAGAGGAGTGCCTTGGCCTTCTCCTTGGCCAACTCTAGACGTCAGCTGGACCATCGTCTGGCCGGCGCCGCGCACACGCACCGAACTGCCCCTCCGCGCTCCAGTCCGTGTCCACACACTCAAAGTAGCTCTCCGAGACTGGCGTCAGCTGAGCACACACCAACGCACGCACTGATCGCCATGATCGGCACCTCGTAGAGGATGCAGTCGCGCCAGGGGCCCTCAATGCGGATAGCGATCTCGCCGGGAACGTCGTCCGCGGAGGGCTTGAACTCGAGCTGCACCTGTTTACGCGGGTCGAGCTTGATGTTGGAAAGGAAGTCGAGGTACGAGTCCTCAAAGTACGGGCAGGCGACCTTGAGACGTTTCCTCTCCTCCTCAGTCAGGCGGAGCTCCTCCAGGCCTGTCGTCAGTGACGTTCCGACTTGGACGCACGGTTGACCCGCTGCTGAATGCGGTCGAAGCACTCGCGCGTGAAGCGCATCTGCGGGGCGCGGTTCGTGAACTTGATGACGACCTGTGCGTCGTGAAAGTGCTTCAGAACGGCATTTTGCATAGTAAGCTGCGGTCAGAGGGGCTCCCGCGGACGCTGTTCACCTTGTAGAGGTCGGTGTCGAGGATCGAAAAGGGCAGCTCGACCTCCTCGGGCGGGAGGTCGAAGATGTTGCTCTGGCTCATGGCGGCAAGGGAAGAGGAAGGGTGCAGTGTGTCACTTTCTAGAGGGAGCTCTTATCAGCTCAGAAAGAGGTCGGTCGAGGCTGTGTCGTGTTCTAGTCCAACAGTAGAGGCAGAGTGTCAACACCGACTCGAAGTTGCGATTCCGACGCGACACTGCGCCGCCGATCCATAGCCGGCGGCTCGGATGTCTCGCGCGAAAGTCCCGCTCACACCCGGCCTCCGTTCGGATCCCGCCCAATCCGCCCGCCGACTTTTGCGCGCCGTCGTCCACCGGGAGCAAAATGTACCACGGACAATACTGATACTGACTTTTACATCTCTCGCACTCGACCAACGGCCGACCAACGACGAGGCCACAACCTGTGCGCACAGCACCCGCCTCTCCAACGCTACCGGCAGCTGCGCCAGACATACCACGGACTCCAGCGGGTGTGGGCAGTTCAATTTCGTGCGTCTGCGCTCTCCTGCGCAAGCTCGGAGCAGCTCGGGCAGCTGGGCGGCGAGCGTGCAACACAACTGACTCCAGACCTCCGGTATGCTGTCGTCCGCGAGAGTGGGAGTGCGCCTACGCGCCAGCGGCCTGGCACCGGCGCTGCCTGCTTTGCCGGTGTTCGCCGAGTCGAGCAGGCAGGCCGAGCTCCGCGCCGTCGACCAGATACACACACTAGCACCCGGCCGGCTGGGACATCAACCACCACCGTCCCGGAGCCGGGGTTATGCCGCCGCGGCGGTAGCGCTGAACAAGGAGGTGGACGGACCGTCGACCTACCGGCGACAAGGGGGACAGCGGATTGCACACTACGAAGACACGACCCCAGACGACAGGCCACCACCACCGCCGCCGCCAGAACGAAATGCAGACCGTCTGACTGGCGGGGAGAGGTTCCGACGGCGGGTGCAGGCTGAGCCGGTGGAGGCGCTGCTCTCGCTGAATGACATGAGCCGAGCCGACCTGGTCTCCCTGCATCCGAAGGACCTCCTCACTGCGCTGTACTTTATCACGAAGCAGGTGAAGCCCTCGCCGCAGCTGGAGACGCAGTTCGATTCGGAGAGGGTGACAACTGCGCTGCAGATTACAAGAGCGTTGCTGCACGCCCGACCGACTATGGAGGCTTCGCGCGCGCGGGACGCCGGACTGGGCAGCACGCTGCATGGGAAGGCACTGCGCGCGCTCCTGCGGACAGGGGTACTCTTCGGCGCGCGGCAGTTCGTCGTCGACCTCTTTGCCGAGCGGATGGACGAGCAGGCTTTCTCGCGCAGGAGGATTGTGGATACGGATGGGCTGGCTGTCGACCTCGCGGCGTCGAGGGAGTGGAAGCTGGCTACGACTATCTTTGCTGGACCCTCAGAGCTCACCCCGCGGGAGGTGTACACCCCGCGCGTGGTGGCCGTGAGCATGTCGGCGCACCTGTGTACGAACAAGCCGTGGGAAGCGGTGCGCCTGTTTGAGCTGTTCGACGCGGACGGTGCAAATCCCAAAGTGGAGGCTGAAGCGCGGTGCGGGCTTGTGCGAGCGCAACTGTTGCTCGGTGACATTGCGTCTGCGCAAGCAGCTGTGCACTCTGCCAACCACGCCGGCATCGACACCGCGGCGATCCAGCTCGCCATGCTGCGTGGGTACCGTATGCTCGGTTACGACGCGGACGTGGAGCGGCGCGTGCGTCAGGACCTAGCTCGACTCGGCCTCCCGCCGCAGCCGGCTGTGCTTAATGCATTCGTCTGGTTGCGCCTGGACGCGGACGACCTCGACGGCGCCGAGGCGATCCTGCAAGAGCTCGAGCGGCAGGCTGAGCACGCCCCGCTCGACCCGGAAACCTCGCTCATTGCCATCACTATCGCCTCACGACGCGGTGATGTCGTGCGTGTCCGCCGCGTGTGGCAGTGGCTCAACTCGCGGCCGAGCGTGATCACCGACGACGCAGTCGCGCACCTCTGCCGCGCGCTGGGCCGCCTCGGCTCAGGCGACGAGGCAATCGCCCTCCTACGCGCAGCCATCCACGGCGGGAAATCCGCCTGGCCCCTCCCATCTGGCTTCAAACCGGGCGTACTCACCGCCAACGCCGTACTCGACGTCGCAACCAGGACCCACAAGTACCGCGGCCTCGTCGAAGTCTCCCAACTAATGCACGAAGCAGGCATCACCCCCGACGAGCGCACGCTCATCCTCGTCCTCGAGTTCGCCAGCCGCAACCTCGTCTCCTCCCCCGCGGCCATGGCCAAGCTCTTCAAAGACCTCCTACAGCGTACAAATTCGACCGCAACTGTCGACCAGCTCAACGTCGTGCTCACACGCGTACTCCGCGTGGCCACCCGCGACCCCCTCGTCGGCCGGGCCCTCCTCGCCCCGCCGAGCGGTGCCACCCCCGCCGACCCAGCCAGCGGCATCCAGCTCCGCGGCAAGGTCCACCGCCTTCTCGCGGAGCAGATTGCGCTCCTCCGCGCCTCGGGGCAGAGGAGCACCGGCCTGTCCCTCTCCAACCGGCTGATCTACGACGCCCTAGCCCTAGACGGGATGTGGCCCGTCCCCGCGATCCAGAAGACATGGCAGGGCTTTGTGCTCCGCGGGTTCCGCCCCACGCCGAAGCACTACGCCTCGCTCTTGGCCGCGTACGTCCGCATCGGCGCGATGGAGGAGGCGGAGGATGTGCTGAGGCATGCCGCGCCCGGAGTGGTCAGCGGCGCGGGCGGGCTCACGCCGCTGGATGCGCGCCGAATGCTCACCCAGCTCGTGACGGGCTGGGCGCGGGTCGGGGACCTGGACCGTGCGCGCGCGTGCTACGATGAGATCCGGACACGCGCTGGGCCGGATGCGACTGCACTCGAGGCGATCGTGTATGCCCATGTGCTGTGCGGGCAGCCGGCGGCTGCTGTGGCATATGCGCGGAGGGACCTCGCGCGGGTGGACGTGGACGAGGGCACGGTCGTGACTGTTGCGCATGCGATCCGGCGGGCGAACGACGTGCCGGGGTGTATCTTCTTTGTCGCGAATTACACCCAGCGCGGCGGCGTGGAGAAGGAGGTCTCTGCCAAGGACGGGAGTTCCGCCGACTCCGGTGGACAGGAGGTGGAAGGCATGACGGGCGAAGAAGGCAAGATCGTCAAGAGTGGAGAGGAGGACGGGAGCCCCGCGCCCACCCCGCACTGGACGCTCACCCCCCGCCTCCTCGCGGTGGTGCGCAAGGCCCACGCGTACCTCAAGAAACAGCCCGTGTCCGCCGACGAGCGGGTTCGCGACGCGATGGCGCTCGCACAGCGCATGGTCGCGGACGATGAGGCGAGCCGCCCGCCCAGGGTGAGGCGGAAGCCGACGCTGAGCCTGCCGAATCTGCGGAGGGTTGGTGACTTGTTTGGGGAGGCGGAGAGGCGGGATGTGCGGTTTGCACACGGGGGTGGGGGTGGGGGTGGGGGTGGGAGTTGGGGAGGGGGAGGGAGCGGGGGAAGTGGTGGTGAGAGGAGAGGGGAGGTAGAGGGGAGGGAGTAGGGTTGGAAGTAAGGATAGGATGAGTAGCAGTAGGAAGGTTTCGAACATCATTGCATTGTTGCATGCATCGCATTTGTCTGTTATGAGAAGAGGCGACAGAGAGAGGAGAGCGGTCAAGGTGAGAGAGATGGGCTCAGGTTTGAAGGTCAGTTCGTCAGTTGGGGAGAGGGGGGAGGCCGGGGTGAGAGACTGCGTGAATGGCGAAAGAAGATAGGAACAGAGACGAGCCCCTGTCTTGTTCTTTCAGATATGGCCCCGTCTGCGCTGGGCTCTTGTCGGCGTATTCAGCAGCAGTTGACGATCGCGACGATGTGTCGAGGAGTAGGAGTCAAGAGTTGTAAGATCACTCGGCCTTAGTAATATCTGGAAACACAAACTATCCACGCCGGCCACAGGCTATCCGCTATTTGGTTACAGTCGAGCCCACCCGGGAACACTGACGAGTACTTGCGGTCGAGCATGTGATTGTGATCGCCTAGCGAGGGCATAGCCTTTTGCAGAAGCTTTCAGTAATCCACCATCTCAGGCGATTGTGGGCGGGGTCAAGCAGCCACCTTTAGCCCAACGCCTCAGTAAAAAAAGTCAGATGTCGCTCTTGGCGAAGGACCGCGACTAGCCACGGGTTCGAAGGCGGAGCCAACGACTTTGTTTGCGCATTATGCAGACTTGCCCAGCCCGGAGAGGGAGACGTTGACTCTAGGTACACTACTCGAAAGTGCCACAGATGTACAGATTCCAGTGACAGTCAGCCTACTGCAACCGCTGGAGACCGACATAACGAGGCACTGCAGTCTAACCGTATATGGCAGTCCCAAAGTCCAGACGCGGAGTACCCAACGCGCAGCGCTGTCGCACGACCAAGCTAACTTCGACTAGCCCAGTGCACCCAGTGGATCCTGCGTTGCACTGTTGGTGACTGCTACCGATCAGCCAAGCGCGAAGCTGTCGGTCAACTTGTTTGTTTGTATGCCGATGAAGGTCGACTGCCACTGCCACACTCCAGTCTCGACAGCAGGAGCGAGCGCTTCCGCGCTTCCGTCGTCGCTACGCTTCCCAGGAGATCATCCAGCAGTCGTACACTTACCTCAGTCACAGCTTGCAAGACGGATCTTCGTATCCTCGTTCTGCCATGCATGGGTTCGAAGCATCGCGGGCGAGTTACACATGAGCCTCCCACTGTGGAATCCCGCGTCAACAGTGGGCAGTGGGCGGTGGTACTGCGCTACAGTGCGCGCGCCGCGCTACGGCCATGACCGATGTACCTCCGTACTGCATACCTACTCGCCGCCGCAGCTAGCCTGTCTTCAAGTAATCGCATCCAGGAGACCACAAAGCGCATGGACACTGCACCCTGCCGCCGGAGCGCACCGCGCACCCCACACGCAAATGCCACGCCAAGCACGCGCATACTCTCCCATCCCTGATAGCGTACCAGTCCACCACCGCCGCCAGGCTAGCCGTCCCCGCTGTGTTCTTATTTCTTATCGCCCCGGATGGGTGGGTATTACGGCAGCGCGGCAGTGCTGATCAGTTATGACGTCGTGATCGCGTGTGAGGTCGGCAGGCTCGGCGCTCGGCGCTCGGCCGGCGGCGGTTTGGGTCCTAGTGAGGTCTGGTCTCAGTCTGGTCTGGTTAGACGGCGCTGATGGCTGTGGCATGTCCAGGTCGGTATATCTCGATCTTCGACTGCAGGGGCATGTACTGATCGGTCCACTCCAGGATGCATGTTCCTACTAATATGTGCTTGGCTGTCTTGGTGCGTCGCAGCTAGGCTGGCAGGCGCAGCTCGCGGAGGTGATCTGGTGTAGATGGGGCGGCCGGGGCGGGAGAACCGCACGTGCCCGCTAGCTCGCGCTCGCTCGAGGACGCCACGCGCGACATGGCGGAACGTGAACGGATCGCTCGCGGGGCGCGGAGCGCGGAAGATTGCGCCTGTGACGTAGGGTGTGCGTATGCTGTCCTCCGCCCCCTTGCAGCTTGCAGTGGGCTTCGATGTTGCAGAAATGCATGCATGCGGGTCGGTTTCTGCTGGTGAGTGCGGTGCGAACGTGCAGCTTTGGAGTGGAGTTTGCGTATCGAAACGACCGAACGAGGGCGGGAGGTTTTATTTTGGATGCACTGCGTCCTGGTGTTGTCGGCGTGACGCAAGAGGCGACGCTGGGCGACGCTGGCGCGCTGGGCGCGCTGTGCTAATGCTTAATGATCTCGCGTGGATCCTAGATCTCCAGATCTGAGCGATGCTGTGGATTAGGCATACGCACGTTTCGAAGTGTAGATCGAGTGCGGGTCGTTAGTGGCACTCTGATTCTAGTGGCAGTGTCAAGTGGCACTTCGACCAACTGTTCAGTGGCCTAGCGCTCTAAGCAGCGAGCGGCTACGGTGTTATCACGCCGAGGAAGGGAAGTGGGAGTGGTAAGGTGACCTGGCGGCCTGGCGCTCGTGGGTCTGTAGTCGCCGTGATCGACCAGTCTCAGATTGACGCTGGTCTAGTGTGGCTGTGGCTGCGTTATGCTACTGCAGAGTATGACATCAACGGCTACGGCGGTGTGTGGCATGAGGCATAACTTGGCTTGTGGGCGGGCTTATGGCGACGGCACACTCCGCGTCAACGATGACTGCATGGCTGCTCAAGCGTCACCTGGCTGCATTGTCGGATGTCGTGTTGGTCAAGCATCCTCAGCCGCTTGGCTGGAAGGGGAGGACCGCCATGTTGAATGCCGTAGCTGCGGGACGGCCTGGTCGCATGATGCGTGCCGTTCTGGTTGGATTGCTCGGCTATCGGAGGACTGTTCGCTGCGTACGGCTTCGACACGCGATACTTGGCAGACTGGCTGCGAAGCTAAACTGCCGACGTACTGTTGACTGCTGCATGGTGAGAGTTGGCATGATCATGGTTGCGTGTCTGTGGCGGTTTGCTGCTTGGTATCAACGTGTGGCCGTTGTGGTTGACTGCAGACGGCGGACTGCATGGTCCTCACGAATGTCTATCCCCTTGCACATAGCATGCTGCATGCTGCATGGCATAGTGGTCTCTTGCCTAGCGGTCAATGACTAGTGCTGTCATTCGAATGTGTGACTGCATACCTACAGTACGTGTCGGTGTTCTGCCCACCATAAGACCGCACTGCAGAGCGCATGACAGTCTAATCGCTTATACATTGACGCATGGCCGTGCAGCTCGACGACACGACGCTCGATTGCTTGACTGTGCTGTCGGACGACGCTGGGCGTGGCATCGACTGCAAAGTGCCACTCACAACCTTTGAACACCTGGCCATTGACGCATGACCGTGCAGCTCGACGACATGACGTTCGACTGCTTGACTGTGCTGTTGGACGACGCTGGGCGTGGCATTCCGAGGTGCGAATGCTCGACTGTAGACGTGTGACTGCATGGCCGATGTCGTAGACCGCTGCTGCTCGTACGAACTGGCATGCTTCATGGCTGCATATTGCATTCAATATGGCCGTATGGGGCCTGGCTGCTGACACTTGACTTCCTGCTGCTGTCGACTGCCTGTGGCTAACTGCCACTGCTGTCCGACATCAAACTGCGGCAGCCCACCAGCCCTGCAATATAACGCATGTCATGGCAGAGAAACCGCTTCCGTGGTCGACATTGATTACTCGCTGCTCGTCTGCTCGTGCATGTACCCCGACCCGCATGATTGCCGATCGCATAGCTACAGTCGCTGCAGATCGGATCGCATGGCATGACCGCAGATCGCATGATATCGCTTTAGTGCAGGGGGTAACAGCGAGAACGCGTCTGGTGTGAGCGGTGCGACTGGTGCGAGCCAGCCCACCGACATGGCTGCTGCTGGCGATGCTGGCCGTGAGAGCGGCTCAGCCGCGTCCCCGACCGACACGGCTGCTGCTGGCAGTGCTGGCGGTGCTGGCGGCGAGGCCGGCGAGGGCGGCTCAGCTGCTGCAACGCCCACTGACAATGCCGCCGCGGGCGGTGCTGACGGTGAGACCTACCCGCCTCAGCTCCTGGTCCTGGTGGCTCTGCCGCTCCCAGTGCAGGTATAAGTGCTTGGCCGTGGCGTCAGCTTGGCCTATGTTGACTTGCCTGCACTGCGGTTGTCAGCCATCTCAGCCATGTACTGCTGGAGTTTGGATTCCATGTCGATAGCTACATGACTGTAGATTGCCTGTCGACAGCTATAGAGGGAAGTGGTCGCTGTCGTGTGACCACACTGCCACATCGATAACACATCCACAGATCGCATTGCATGACTGAGTCCTGGCCTACGCCTTTGCTGCTGAATTGTAAAGCGTGTACTGCACATAGCACAGCTGCTCAACTGTACTGCAGACTTTAGATTCCCGTCGACAGCTGTAGAGAAAGTCGTCTCTGTCGTGTGACCACCAC
Organism: Cutaneotrichosporon curvatum; assembly: GCA_001600275.1. Lineage (NCBI taxonomy): Eukaryota > Fungi > Basidiomycota > Tremellomycetes > Trichosporonales > Trichosporonaceae > Cutaneotrichosporon > Cutaneotrichosporon curvatum. The sequence goes on along the minus strand of BCJH01000007.1, from coordinate 29,305 downwards.
TGCCAATCGATAACACATTCACACATCGCGTGCATGACTGTGAATCCTTGCCTACCCCTCTGCTCAATCGTGCAGTGTACTGCACATGGCATAGCTGATATACTGGCCGACGCCATTGCGTAGATGATACATGACCGATACCGCTCGCGTGCGTGCGTGCATGCGGCGAGCGTGACTACATCGGACGGCGATTTGCTCGGCAGCGCCAACCGCGACTATAGTCGGGCAAGTCGGGCTCGGCGCGTGTCATTGTCGACTTGTGGGGTGCCCAGAGATTTAGCAGAGATTGCAGGGTGTAAGAGTAGCACCAGCAGTGCATGCAGTGCCCAGTTGCACTGCATGCACTGCTGGTGACGTGCAGGTAGTGCAGAGTGCACGAGTGCACGAGTGCATGAGTGCATGAGTGCTCGAGTGCACGAGACACAGGCACGCTCGTGAGAGCGAGCGAGCGTTGGCGGCATGGCATGTATGGCGTGGCAGGAACGGATGAGGAGGGGCATGCATGGCAGTGGACGGCAGTGGCAGTGGCAGTTGGTGTCGCGGTTCCAGTCTCCACTCTCCTGAGGAGAGCAGATGACTTGAACGCCCGATGCGTGGTATCACTGAACACTGAGACGACGCCGGCACGACACCAGACACGAGATACTCGGTACACGACAGCGGGGACATGCTCGACACAATGGCACGCTGTACGCTGGCACGCGGGCACGCGACACTGCTGCGGAGTCGAGAGTCGAGTGCGGAGTGATCATCCTACTAAGTGGCAGGAATGGCCATGGCCGCCGACCGTTTATAAGTTTATGAGCTTATGAGCCTAAGCAGCACTATGAAGCGAGCGGGTGTGGCTGCGATTGCTGCGACTGACTGCGACTGCGACTGCAATTGACTGCGACTGCCTGCCACTATTCCACTCCACTCCGACTGCGACTGCGACGTACATGACCTAGTACTTGTGTTTCATGCCTTGGCCCTGTTGCCCGTTGGCCTGCCTAGCCTGCCTAGCCTGCGTGTTGCTGCCAAGGCCGGCCAAGCGAGCTTTGCGATCGCTGGAGTGGACTAGTTAGTTGTACTAGATGTACTCGAGATTGGCTCAGTGTCTGAGTGTGCCCGAGTTCGAGTTCAAGTGCGGATATAGCAAGCACTTCGTTATCGCTTTGCCCGCGGCAGATTACGATTACAGCATGTGCATGCAGCTTGGGGTTGGCAGATTACAGCATGGCTGCTTGGGCTTGGGAAGATTGGTAACTGGCCACTAGTACATTGCGGATGAAGGAAGGCGAGGCTGGTGCATGAAGTGGAAGGAAGAAGGTGAGGAAGGCAGGCAGGAGCAAGGCGAGCGAGGAAGGTGAGCAAAGAGGACCTACGCTGGCCCTGGTGTCGTTCCCGCGGGCAAACTCTCCGAGCTACGCTCTCATCTCACTTCCCCCTCCCCTGGGCTTGCTCGGCCTTCCTCCCTCGCTACGCTCTCCTGCCAAGCATATGGGCAGCATGCATCCAGTTGGACAATTCTACTACAATGTACGAGAGAGAGATTGAATGCATGAGACTACTTGCTACTTCTGAGTGACCATGTCTCCCTCGTACGTACGCCTCTTGCTCTACCCAGTACTCAGGTGATCTTTGCGATCCGCCTGTGCCGCGCCTGCCGCCCTACGCCCGTTTCCCTTGTTTCCCTGTGTATCCTCTGTTCGCCTCTTCCGTCATCGTCATCGTCGGTTCCTGTAAAATGTCTACTTTTGCCACCTTCCTTCCCTGGGTAGTAGTACTATGGCTGAACCCCGCAATCCAGCCGCTTGCCTTCCCCACTCCACCCCGGTGGATACACCTAGCATGTGTAGCTTGTAGCTTATGTAGTCTACATGATGTAGTCTGGTTTAGCAGAAACATAGACAGGAAGAATGAAGAACACAAGAGATGACAAGACGAGACCAGATGATACTGCGTTGTGAGAGGAAGAGATACTATCGGACAGACTCTGGTATCTGGTACTCTGGGTAAGAAACATTGAGCCATAAACGGACACGGAGAGATCTGATACACACCCAGCCAGCTAATTCGGCTGCCCACAGAGCAAGGTGCCGAGTGCCGAGTTGGGCAGAGTTGGGTACGATGAGAAGCATGTACATCGAGGCTAGGAAGGGAAAGAAGGGAGGAAGGTAAGGAGAAGACGGAAGAAAGGCTAGAAAGGCTTGCTTGCTCGCATGGCCGCCGCCGCCGCCGCCTTCCGCCCGCCATCTTACTCTCTCTCTAGCTACAGACAGGCAGACTCGGCAGACGGCAGACACATAGGGCTCCATCATTGTCCCCGTCGCCCATTCCTTGCATCATCATAGCCGATCTGCAGCAGGAAAGTAGTCATTATCTTAGTATTAGAAGCATTTGTAGTAGTAGTAATCCCTCTGCTATACCAAGGCAAGAGCCCTCGTTGCCCCTTGCTCGCTCACATCTCCACACCTTCCCCCCCTTCCCCCACCCGCACACCCCCACTTGCATCATACTCTCTTGTTCGCGAAGCGGTGCACACCCTGTCTCTCATCCCATCTCATCGATCCCATCCTAGGCAAAACGCAAAGCAAAGCAACGCATAGCAAAGCAAAGCAAAGACAAGCTCTCTCTCACCAAGCATCCCTGTCCTCTGTCCTGTCCTTCGGCTACCCCACATCTGCATCGCTACTGCTTCTCCACTGCTCGCTGGCTATATGTTGTCCTAGCACATAAGCGACGACGACCTTCCCCAGCTTCCCCCACATCCATCGCACATTCAACAACAACAACGGTAACTCGTACACCCACACTGCAGCACAGCTACGCCTGCACACTATAGCAACGGTCGATCCCATCGCACGCAGCCAGCCCAACTAATCAACGCTCGCTCTCTGCGCCGGTCACATCACCGCCCATCCCCACTCTCCCATCGACAACGCAGCCCATCACACTCACATCGCCAACCCAACCCAACCCGTTCACTAGGTCCACCCTTTCCGCTCAACTGTCCTGAAAAGCATCGCCCCGTGGGTGCTGGGTCGTCGTTTGCACTTCCCACCCCTGTCCTGCCAACCTTCCTCCTTCCCTCTCACCTACCTGGACCAACTACTCTCTAAGCAATAGTCGTTCCCACAATCTTGGCTCGCCGCATCGCACATACCTCCCCCCCCTCCCTTCCCTAATACATCCACCGCTCTCGTCCCTACAGCCCACTGCCGCAGCTAGGACTCTACTACAGCGGGCAGTGTTAATACACAACCTTCCTCGAGCGCACGACTACTCCTACTCTATCTACCAGCCACAGCACACACCCAGACTACCACACCTGCACGATGGCCCGCTTCGAGGTCTTTGCCGGCGTCCAGCCGTATGAAGAGGTGAGTAGAAGTCTCTCATTCCGACTCCAACTCCCAACTCCAACTCCCGGTTCCATTCCAGTAGAACCCTCTGGATTGGACAGGACACGAGCGAGACGAGACATTGCAACATTAACACATGTGCCTTGCTCGTTTCGTCTCGTGTCGTCGCGTTCGTCGAGCTGCGTCGAGTTTTGTGTGAATCCGCATCCCTGTCGTTGTCATGACGTCTGTCTGTCCGAGGCGTCTGTCCGAGGCGTGCGCGCGTGTACCTGCGTAATCTGTTCTGTGTTGTGGCTATCTACGATCTACCACTCCTGTCTGTCTGATATGCCCGTCCCTCGTCCCCCGTTCCCCCGTTCCCTCGTACCCTCGTTCACCCGTCCCCCTACCCCCTACCCCTCGTCGCCCATCACCCCGTCCCCCAGCGCCCTTATCCGTTGCCGTCTCCCCTCTCCCCTCTCCCTCTCTCAAACATGCCTCGTGTGAGTCTCCTGAATGGCTCGGCGGCGGTGTGGACATGCAGCATTCAGGAGGCAGCAACGACGTATGAAAGGGGAGTGGCAGTTGTGATGGCCGGAGGGTTAAACCGGGTTGGGTTTGGTTGGAGGACGATACCCAGGGAAGGTGAGGAAGGCAGGGAAGTGTAGGGTTGGTTGGGTTTGCATACAGGGAAGGAAGGAAGGCAGGAAGGAAGGTCCATCCGCCGCCATCCGCCTTTTGCCTTTTGCTTTTTCCAGTGCGCGCGCCAATCCATTCCATTCGATCCCAGTCTCCGATACGCCTCTTTTTTTCCATCCTCCAAAATCCATCTTTTCCCTGTACTGCTGCGTGTCTGTCTGTCTGGGTTGGCTGGTTTGGGCTGGTTTGGGCTGGCTTTGGGCTGCATTGGCTGGCGCCGAGGGGTGAATATCATACACACTCGAATCTCATTTACTGCTCAAGTAGCAGTGGCTAGCTCTGATCAACTGCCGCCGCCGCAGCCGCCGCCTCGTCCGCCGCTGCCACTGCCACTGCCTGCCACTGCCGCACTAGTGTGTCTGCGGGTTAGAACAGATCGAACGGACTGTCTGTCTGTCTGTCTGTTCTCGATAACCCACAGACTCCCAGACTCTGTGCGTGCATTGCATCCTATCTCCTCTCCCACCCATACTCTCCCCCCCTCACCCATCCTTCCACTTCCACTCTCCGTCGGGATCGAAATCTCCCTCGGAAGATAACGAGTCTCTCTGTACAACCTGCCTGCCCGCCTACCAGACAGACAGACTCTCCGTCTACCTCCACTCCCTCACCCCCCCCTCCCCCCCACCCTGGCTGCTGGGACCTGTTCTCTCCCACCCAAACGGCAAAGCTGTGACTGCGCCAAGCCCTTCCGTCCTCCCGCACGTCACTCGTTGCCTTCCTGTCCCATCCCACCAGACTACGCACGCCCAGACAATTGTCCAGCCAGTCGGACAGGCAGGCAGCCAGACAGCCAGACAGCCAGGTGCACAGGCAGACACAAGCGATCCAACGATACACCTACTCTACTACACCTTTCTACTCTTTCTCGCTTGCAAGCACACTTGCGGCAATCTAGCCATCTCTGCCTGTCTCTCACACACTCTCTCTCGTCTCATCCTCATTCCATATCCCACTTTTATCACCATTATCGCTACTAGCGCTACTTGCCATTAATCAATCACGACGTCCACCCCCACACACTCTCCCCTTTAACGTCGCCCGCTCACACCGCAGCAACAATCACCGCCCTCCCCAGTAGACGAAAGAAACATCCCGTCCGAGCTCCAGCTCGCACTCGCACGAACACGCACCCCATCAGTCAACAAGGGCAGCAAGTCTCCCACTTCGCCCTCGGCCACACTCCACCGCCAGTTATCACTCTCGGGAGACCCAAACTCCCCCCCACCGGCTTGGAAGCGTCGCCCATCTATCAACACCGCACGCAACGGTCCGCCGAACACCACCAGGACGTCGTACCACACCTCGGACTCGGGACACTCGACGACGACGACACCCAACGGACTCTCGCCGCAACAGCTGTCCCCAGCACAGTACCAGCAGCAGTCGCCGACTCTGCAATACCAACAGCAGCAGTTCCAGTCGCAGTCGCAGACCCTGCCGCAGCCGCCAAACAGGAGACAACCCCCTCCCAACCTGGCAATGACACGTGCTGGTGTCGCTCAACGCATGCTTCGTGATGATGGACCCGTCGCCCCGCCTCGCTCCAGAGGTGGGCTCCCACCCCCGTCCTTTCGCGGACGCCGCCAGGGGACTCTGTCGAACCGCTCGTCCATGCTGAGCATGGAGGGCATGGGCACCATGAACAGCGAGGAGCTGTGGGCTCTTGACGACGACACTCCAGACATGAGCAACCCCATGCGCCCCTCCCAGGAACGCCCGTTAGACACGGTCCGGCGCATGAGCCAGCTCTACGATATCCCAGTCGCCCCCCTGCCCGAGAACCTCTGGCCCTCGGCACCCCCTACCGCAGAGTACATGGCCCCACCTAAAAACAAGTCGATGACCAGCCTCACAGGCATGCGGAAGCGCCACACGCTCCGCAAGACTGCGTCCCGCGCGACCTCGATCGCAGACACACACAACTCGCCCTCGCTGATGCCTATCAAGTCTAAAGACGGTCTGTCCTCGGCACACTCGTCGTCGACGGACCTGTCCATCCCCCTGAACAAGTCACAGGCGTCACTGGGCAACTCACGCCCCGGGTCCATGGCGTATGGGTTTGACCTGCTCAGCGCACTGGCCCCACGAGAGGGCGGGTACGCTATCGCCGCGCAGATCGGCCACAACAACCAGCAGTTCAGCCCCACAAGCTCGCAGCACAGCTATGATGATCGCCGCTCGTACGTCGGCCCCCCGCCGCCTCATGGTAACAGGTCGCGGGCGCCCTCGGCTCGCAGCTCGGGCATGGGCATGCGCTGGAGCGGTGAGGGCGGCGACTTTGCCAACGGTGACATGCCGCTCCCCGGCAGGATCTCGACCGCTACCACGTCGTCGAATCTGTCTGCAATGGCTGCAGAGGAGCAGCAGTACCAGCAGCAGCAGCAGCAGCAGCAGCAGCAGTACCAGCAGGGCGAGGGGTCTTCTTCGCCCCCTGTGATGCCTGCTGTTGCGCAACTGGCCACGCCCAATGCCCCCAGCCCGCTCAGCCAGCACACCACTGCTGCTGATGTTTCGGGCCCGCAGACACCAATGCACGAGCGCGCGCAGTACTCGTTTGCCAACGGCGGGCCGTCAGCCACTGCCCCGGACACTGCCGCCGGTGCCGCAACCGGTGCTGCTGCAGGCGCTGCCGCTGCCACCGCCGCCGCGGCCGCGAGCAAGCCCAAATCCAAGAAGGAGCTCAAGGCGGAAGAAAAGGCTGAAAAGGCAAAGGCCAAGGAGGCAAAGCTGGAGGCAAAGCGTCTCGCCGAGAAGCAGCAGCGCGACAAGCTCGAGGCAGCAAAGCAGGCCGCCGAGGCCAAGGCCAAGGCCAAGGCCGATGCAAAGGCCGAGGCTGCGCGCAAGGAGAAGGAGGAGAAGGAGCGCATCAAGGCGGAGAAGAAGGCCAAGAAGGCGAGCAAGATGTTCAAGCCGGCCCCGGCGGCAGCTGCGTCGGCGCGTCCGTCGCCATCGCCCAAGCCGTCCGGTGAGGCTGCCTCGGCCCCAGCCTCAGCCCCAGTTGCCAACGGCGTGCCGAACGGCGCTGGCCTCCCCAACGGAGTGCCCAGTGGCGCCAGTACCCCCAACGGCCACGGCCTGCCCAACGGCAGCACGAACGACGGCAAGTCGGGCCGTGGGCCCGCGATCGCAGCAGCGACAGCCGCAGCGACTGCGACCGCAGCAGGTGCTGCGGCGCTTGCGGGCCGATCCACGCCCCCTCCCCAGCAGGCGCAGGCGCAGGACCGCTCGCTGCCGTCCCCGCCTCGCGGGTCGTCGATGCAGGCGCGCCCGTCGTTGCTTCCGTTCTCGCAGCAGCCGCAGCCGCAGCAGGCCCCCTCGGCCACCCAGGAGGGCCAGTACGCCGCGCGCCCATCGCTCCTGGCCAAGTCGTCTGCATCTACCCTTCCCCGCGCCAACGGCTCCGCCACGCCATCTACCGGCGCAGCTACCCCCTCCGGCCCGGAGCCCGCAGCCACGCCCTCCCCCGCCCCCTCGAGCTACAAGGAGACCAAGACCAACGCGTCCACCCCGCGCTCTGCGTCGTCCACCTCTATCAGCAGCGACCACACCGCCCGCCGGAAGACGAGCATGCTCGGCTCGCTCAAGAAGCGCTTCTCGGTCGTTCCCGACGCGGCCCCTCCCCTGCCAGGCAAGCCCCGGCCTGTCTCCATGGCGCCGCAGTCGTCCTCATCCCCCGCTCCCGCGCCCGTGGCCGCCACCCCTCCCCCCATCCCCGCGCCTGTCGTCATCCCCCCGCGCCAGTCCTCGGCCATCAACATCCCCCCGCGCCAGAGCTCCGCCCACCTCGCAGCCGCGTACAAGGATGCCGCGGCACCTATCGCGCAGGTTGTCCCCGAGCACGAGCGCGAGTCCGAACCCGTACCAGAACTCGCCCCGGCCCCGGCCCCGAGCGCCGCCCCAAGTGCCGCCCCCGCCCCCGCCGCCCCCGTCATCGTCCCACCACGCGGCTCGTCCCTCGCCATCCCCAGCTCGACCCCGCCCATCCTCTCGCAGTCGCCAGACGAGTCGGCAGACTACCACCGCGCGCCGTACGCGTCCAACGCGAGCTCGGTCGTCGTCACGCCCACGACGAGCATGGCGACGACGTCCCAGCCCTCGCTGTTTGACCTGAAGCCGTCCGCGCCGTTCCGCGACCGGTCGGACTCGGTCACCTCGGGCGCGGGGTCGGACGAGGTGTACCCCGGCGTGGGGGTCGGGGTGGAGGAGAAGACCATGCCTGGGGGGTTGCCTGTTGCTGCCCACTAAGTTCTGCTGCAGTGCAGTGCAAGAGCAAGAGCAGGAGCAAGCAAGACACGGCATGTGGCGTCGCATGGCAGAGATGGAGTAGACGGAGTAGAAGACAAGAGGCGCAGGGACGACGGCGACGGAGGTCCCTACCGGCCTGCCCGCAGAACGGCCCGCGAGCGAGCGAGCCGAAGCTTCGGCCCGCCCGCCCGCCTGCCTGGCGGTATATACCCACCCAGTGTAATTCATGGACATTGTACGGCTGCGTTAGTGGTGTCTATACACGCCGTGTATGCATAGATGAGCATGAGCCACGCCGAGATGACGAGGCGGCGAGGCGGGGCGGCGTGGAGCGAGGCGGCGAGGCGCGCGGCGGCGAGGAGGTAGGCAGCGAGGAGGTGCTGCGTGCTGACTCTGTTTATGGGGACCCGAGGACGTCGGGGAGTAGACTCAAGGCGGGAGATAAGGGTTAGGCGCGGAGATGTGAGGCGCGAGGCSGYSAGGCGGCGAGGAGGGTCTGTGTTCAGACTATGTTTATGGGGACAGTATGTCGAGGAGTAGACTCAAGGCGGGAGATAAGGGTTAGGCGCGGAGATGTGAGGCGGCGAGGCATCGAGGCATCGAGGCGGCGAGGCGGGGAACGGTGGGGTCACGAAGCCTGAGGTGTGCCCGTGAGGTAGCGTGAGGCCTGGGATAGGCGCGGTGAGATAGAATGTAGCCGGGGATGTGCGCGGGGTGGTCATCATGAAGCCCCAAATGTGGGGCCAGGGAGGTGTAAGCACAGCAGAGGCTGGTGCCAGGTATGTATGGTGATTGTGGCAGTGGGTGGTGGTGTGGCCGTCCATGGTGTTGTGGCAGCCGGTGGTGGAAGTGGCATACCGTGGCTGGAATAGCAGTCGCGCATTGGCAAATTTGGCATGGATGACGACCTCTGACATGGCTGGAGGTGAACTGGGAGCTGGAATGTTTCGATGTATAGCTGGCTGTCTGGCTCTGTTATGCATGAAGTGCGTACCTGTGCTGTGGAACGGAACATGGGTGGTTGTGAAGCAGCGTTGGTCCGGTCAGCAAGGGGTGGACATGATCATTGCCTTCCTCCAATTGTGCTTATCTATGAGGGTTCTCATACTATTGCATCGAGAGTCGTCAAGCGACGCCGCGGGGTGGCGTGGGCTTGGGCTCATCTGTTGCAGCCTTCACTCCCTCGACACAGTCTGTGTTCGGCTCAGAGGAACACCTGTTCGGTCGGCAGCGATGCCACCGCCTTGAACGGCCACGGGCTGACGAGCGATACTACTCAATGGCATGTACTCTATATGCACGTATGTATGCGACTATCCCGTCGCGGCGATCTTCTCCTCCTCCTCCGCCACCTCGACCTCACCCCCCTCCCCCTGCCCCTGCCCCTGCCCCTGCCCCTGCCCCTGCCCCTGCCCCTCCCCACCCTCGCTCACGACGTCAAACCCAACCTCCTCCCTCTCCCCCTCGGGCACATAACTAACCGGCGGCTCCCCATCCCACCCGCGCCAGTCGCCGTCCCAGTTCTCCCCCGCCCACCGCGGCAGAGGCGTCTCCCACGTCCCCAGCGCCTCGGTGGTATACCTCAGCGCATGCAGATAAATAAACAGCGTCGATGGCTTGGGATCGTCGGGCACGGGCACGAAACACTGGTCGCAGAACCCCTCGGGCAGGAACTCGGGCGGCGCGAGGATCGCCGGGCTGTCCTCCGTGATCTCCCTGTCCACAGCCTTTGCGCGCTTGATGTTCGCATTGACTCGCGGGTGGGGGATCTTCCTCCCTTTATCCCGCTTCTCGTTCTTCACCTGTACAGCTATGTCGGCGTTCGGGTCCGGCGCCTCGACCGCGGCCTGGGCGTTGGCCGTGACTTTGGCAAAGACCACCTCCTTCCATTTCGTCCAGTTTTCCGCTTCGTCGCGTTTGCGCCTCAGTGTGGCGATGACGCGCCGCGCCTCGGCGGAGAGCGTGATCGGCGAGGTGAGGTCGAGGTTGTCGCTCTCCCGCCCGGGGAGGGGGCCCGTGGCCGGCGCGGCCTCGGCGCCGGCTAGGCGGGCGGCGTCGTCTGGCAGCGCGGGCGTGGTGGTTGGGGTAGAGGATGAGGATGAGGGCTTGGACACGGCCGCATTGCCGAGTCGTACCCGGTCGGCTAGGGCGCTGAGCATGGTGTCCTCCTGCGAGGTGAGGTCCACCCCTCCCTTGCCGAGATTTGGGCCCCACGCTTCCTTGCTCGCATAGAGCGGGTCGTTGGGGATCGGGTGGCCGAGGTACTGGAGGTGCACGCGGATCTGGTGCGCTGTCAAGTCAGCGCGAGGGTCGGTGGAAGAACTCACTCCGCCCAGTCAGTGGCCGGCAGTGCACGACGCTCTGATCCCGCGCGGCGTCGTAGCTCATGCGGGTGAAGATGGTCTTTGCTTCCTGCTGTTAGCCACGAGTTGAAAGTAAGTAGGCCCACCTTGCCCTGGGGCGCGACGATGACGAGACCCATCTGCCTGTCGACGGTGAGGAGGGGCTCGTCGACGACCACCTCGCCCTCGGGGAAGCGGCCGGCCACGCGGGCAATGTACTCTTTTTGTACCTTGCCCTGCTGGAACTCGAAGGCGAGGTCGCGCGACGCCGGGCCGGAGAGCGCGAGGATCATCAGGCCGGACGTGAGGCGGTCGAGGCGGTTGACGGCTGGGGTAAGCGCCTGCGTCGGTAGGTGGGAGCTCGGTAGAAAGTTGCCCGTCGACAAGATTCAGCAGCTCTACTCACCGTAGCCGTGGATCCCGTGGTCATCCTTAAGCACCTCCAGGAGCGTGTGCTTGAAGTACCGCCCAGCAGCGTGCACCGGCTGCCGTCAGCGCTACCCCGCACACAAACCCACCATACTCCCCGGCTTGGAAATGACGCAGAACTCCTTCTCCTTGTCCACGTGCAGGACGAGCACCGGGTCGTTTGTGACGGGCGGCTCGTGCCGGTGCACTGTGTTGTCCAGCCTGTCGCCGTTGCGCAGCACGTACTCGGGCCAGGCTACGGCGCCATTCACGCGGGTCACGCCGCACTCGAGGGCATGGCGCTGGTATCAGCACGGACTCTCGTGATCCTGGTAGTGTACGTCTCCACGCCACAACGCAGGACTTGAAGCTCTTTTCTAATCCCTTCCTCCGCTGCCTCATGCTCAACGTCGAGCTCTGCTCATCCTCGGCCGACACTCACATAGTAGTCCACCGTCCGGTCCCTAAACTCAGTCGCGATCACCTCCAGCAGCTGCCTTCCAATCCAGCGCTGCTTGATAAACGTGCGGTACGGCCACCAGTACGGCTTGCAGTACCGCAGCATCGGGTGCATCCCGTTGGGGAACATCTCGTCCTCGTACGGGACCTTGACGTCGGTGGTCGTGTCCTGCAGAGTTGTGGAGGTGTCCTCGCCCGCCTTGTTCGTCTCGTTCGTCCCTGATAACTCAGCCTGCGCGTTCACGTCCTTCGCGTGCTCCTCGTTCGTGCTGGTGTCGAGGGCCTGAGTGCTCATGCTGCCCGTGTTGGGTATAGTCAACGAACGCATCGGCTGTCAACATTTTCACTAGCAGCTAACGGCCGCTACGCGGCCGTCCAGAGTAGGCAAACGGAATCAAATGCCTGCGGATGATTATATGATTGCTATCGCTATTACTATGTTATATAATGCGTAGTCTT
>BCJH01000007.1:0-13047 GCA_001600275.1 Cutaneotrichosporon curvatum | reverse complement strand
AGAAGGGGGGTGGTGACCCACGTATGTGAAGGGGGCGTCCCCCACATGCATGCATGGTATGGAAAGATAGAGCTTAGGGTCTGGGTCACGATGCGCGTTAGATCAAGGCTCTAGCTGCATTTCTGGTTGAGAACGATGGAAGTGCGTGAAAACCATGGACAAATATAATAGTTAAAGAAGATTTCCACCTCCGGGCGGCAACACGGGTACATCCGTACCTCCGCACCTCCACCGACCAGCTATCTCGTCGTCGAGGACACGAGCCGTGCGAGCAGTTGCTCTTCCACGCTCCGCTGGCCACAGCGCCATGGCCAAGCCCCAGCCTCTGATCCATGCGCCGTCGTGCTACTCGATAGTCGAGCCGGGGGTGTATCGCTGCGCCTCGCCGTCAGCCGCGGAGGTGAGTGCCGCGCGGTGGTCTCGAGGCGAGTCCAAGGAGGCTGGCCACCTCCTCGGTGCCGTTCGGTCGTCCTGGACAGCGACTGTGCCCATGACTTCGATGCCGGCGTACTAACCCCAGGTCCCCTTCCTCGCCACCCTTGGCCTGCGCACAATCATAAGCCTCACAGCAGAGCACCCGACCCGCCAACTCGTCGACTACGCCCAGAGCGCGGGCATCGACTTTGTACGTCCCAACTCCCACTCAACGTGCTGACACCAGGTCAACCTCGGCACCAGCCTGTTCCAGATCCTAGGCGACTGGCAGCCCATCTCCGACGATATAGTGAAAGCCGCGCTGGAGCTCATACTCGACGTGCGGTGCCACCCGGTGCTCGTTGTTGACCCGTGAGCTTCGGGCGGGGACGCACTGACGCCAGGCTCGGGATTCACCAGACTGGGATCGTTATCGGATGTCTGCGGGTCATGCAGGGGTGGAACTTTGCGTCCACGCTGTCTGAGGTGGGTGGTTATGGTGGAGAGAATAATGCTGGGGTTGTATTGAGAGTGCGACGCGTGGCAGGCGCGCGGTCTCGGTGCCCAACACTGTGTGTTCTTTGGGTAACGCTGACGGCAGTATCGGTCGCACTCTGGGCCGGCGAAACACCGATACTCTGACGAGACGTATATCGAGCTGTTTGACCCGGATATTGTCAACCTCCCGCCTGTGCAGTGTCTGCCTGCGTGGTGGGATGAGGCTGTGGAGGAGGATGAGTGGGTGGAGGTGGACATCAAGGTGAAGGAGAAGAAGAAGAAGAAGGACAAGGATGGGAAGGACAAGGATGGGAAGGACAAGGACAAGGAGAAGGAGAAGAGTAAGGATAAGGGCAAGGAAGGGAAGGAGAAGACAGAGAAGACCGAAGAGAAGGAGAGAACGGAGGGAGCACATCGAGACAACGAGGCAGATTGATGGCAAGAGTGAGGAGACGGCGGATAGACCACAGGGAGCGCTGAGCTCGACAACCGTCGAGATAATAGATACTGTACGAGCAGATAGACATGTACCTCACACTTCAGAGCAAGACGACGCTCAGTACGGACCAGCTCCAGACACTCCAGCCCCCGGCTCCCCGGCTCCAGACACTCCCCTCAGCTCGAGCACAGGTCCATCGGTGCGTACAGCGTACAAAGAAGCCGCCTCCACTACCCGCCAGCAACTCCACGCTGAGCCGCTTAGCGGCCGAACGAGCCAGTCTGCTGCGCCTGGCCGCCCATGGTCTGCATCCGCTCGCCGACCTTCTTGTTGACCTCGAAGAACTTGGCAGTACACCTGTCGATGCAGACGGCCTCGCCCTTGAGCAGCTCGCCCTCGGCGTAGCGGTGCTTGTTGGCGTCGGGCTGGATGCACTTGGTGTGGCACGCGCTGACGAGGCGGTTGCTGCAGATGCAATTCGGGGGTGGAGTCGTAGGAGAGGGTAGGGGGGTCGAGGTGACGTGGGAACAGAGGAGATGGAAGCGACGAGCGTGTTCAGGTCGGAGGAATGGTGAGAGCGATGATCATGTGCCGGTGAGAGTGCCGTCATGAAGGAGATAGGAGGGTCGATGAGGCACACAAGAGTCGAATGGAAGCCGGCGATGGAAGATCATAGACGTTCGCGGGCGAGAGGAGGAAGCGTCAGTACCAGCATTCGTGCAGCGCAGAAACCCACAAGACGTCCGTGACCATGTCGAGCTCGGTCATCGCCAGGTCCATCTTGGCCGGGTCGACAGACCCATTGTTTTCTGCAGGTCAGCAAAAGTCGGCGGCGAGTGAACGAAGAGCGGAAGGAAGACATGAGAAGGCCGGTGGTACACTTCACCCCCGTAGTGGTTTAGCTGGCATGCACACAACCGGCTGCACTATAGCCCCTACCACCCGCCCTCAGCGTTGACACTCACGAGAACCACCGCCGAAAAGGAAAGACATGTTGGTGAATGAAGTGAAAGATGGAAAGGTGGAGATGTCGACGACTAACTTTGCCGTCACTCGGCGGATCAGGAAAAAGTCACTCGGCACCTCCACTTCGCTCTGCAAACTGACTTCATCCAACCATGCCCGCGAGGATACCACGCCTTCCGACGATACCTCGGTGTCCAGCACGCTCAGCACGATGCATGAGCTCGGCCACGAGCACGAGCACAGCTGCAGGCTCCAGCTCCAGCTCTGGCAAACCCAAAGATGAAGTCATCTTCACGGGCATCCAGCCGACCGGTATGTGCCGACCACTGCCTCGCTGATAGCAGGAACACCACACGTACGCGCGCGCCCGGCAGCCGACCGACTGACCCCAGCTCGGCAACTACCTGGGCATGTTCCTGCCCTTTCTCGAGCTGCAGCGGACTACAGCCGCCCACATCCCCATCCTGATGTCCGTCGTCGGGCTGCACTCCATCACGATGCCGCAGGACCCGGTGCAGCTCGTCCAGGATCGGCGGAACATGATCGCTGCGCTGCTGGCGTGTGGAGTCGACCCCGCCAGGACAGACCTCTACTGCCAGGAAGATGTGCACCAGCACGCCGAGCTTGCGTGGTACTTTAACACCCTCGTCGGCGTGGGCAGGCTCCAGCGCATGACTACCTGGAAGGTAAGGCGCCGGGGGGTCGTCGCTGAGACCAGTCTAAAATTGCGACGGCACGGAATGCAAACTCGGAAGACGAGGTCAGCGAGGCGGACCTGAAGCTCGGTCTGCTGGCGTACCCTGTGCTCCAGGCTGCTGATATTGCGCTGTACAGGACTACGCTGGTGCCAGTGGGCGAGGACCAGACGCAGCACCTCGAACTGTCGCGGGACATCTGCGAGGCGTTCAACCGGCAGTTTGGGGAGGTGTTCCCCATCCCGGAGACGATGATTGGTGGGTCGTGGGAAGACCTATGCTGACTTTAGTGCCGCAGAAGCGTATTCTCTCTCTCAAGGACCCGTCGCAGAAGATGTCCAAGTCGGCACCCAACCCGGCAAGTCGGATTAGCATCACCGACTCGGCCAAGGACATTGTCGCCAAGATCAAGACGGCAGTTACGGACTCGGAAGCAGGCATCACGTACGACCCGGAGAACAGGCCGGGCGTGGCCAACCTCCTCACGATGTGGAGTGCGCTCGACGACGCCAAGCGGACGCCCGCCGAGCTCGCCCAAGAGGCCGAGGCTATGGGCTGGCGCATGGGCCAGTTGAAGGGTGCGGTCTCGGAGCTTGTCGCGCACAAGCTCGCACCGATACGCGACGAGTACGCCCGCATCTGTGCGGACCCAGGATACGTCCGTGACGTCGCGGCAGCTGGTGCTGCAAAGGCGCGCGAGCGTGCCGCAGTCACAATGGAGGAGGTGCGCCGCGTCGTTGGCCTGGGCGCTCTGTAAACACCCACACGACTAGATACCCCAACTCAATCATTACAATATGCATGTCCGCTCCACTTCACTCTACTGGCTCTTTACAATCTTGCTCTCCGGCCGGCTGGCGTACCCCGTCCAGCTCTCGTCGTAGATCGCAGCTGGCGGGGTTGGTTCGCGTTCCGCCACGATCTGCGTTGCCAGCCACCCGACGCATGCAGTCATGCCCGAGCCGCACGTGAACACGAGGGCGCGGTGAGCCTCTCCGCTGTTGACGAGCTTGTTCCACGCCTCTTCCCCGCCCACGGCGTTGACGAGGACCTCCCGCAGCTCCTCGGGCTTCTTGTACGTCGTGTACTGTTTCCCCTCTTCTGCCGGCACGAGAAACTCGGTGAACGGCAGGTTGGTGGAGTGTGGCATGTGGCCTGATGAGAGGTGTGGTCGAGGCTCAGGTGCCTCACCGAGGAAACGAGGAGCAGCGCGAGCATCCAGGACGACGTCGATGTCGGCCGTGCTATCGCCCTTTGATGCGTTCGCCACCATCTCCTGGTATGCTGCTGGTTAGCTTGCCTCGGATGGCTGAGACTCATAACTCACATCGCACAAGCGCAGTGTTCAACTCTCCTCCCTCGTACGTGACCGCCTTGGGCGTCCTCACATCCCCTTCGTCGACCTGGCCCCCGTCCTCGATCCACGCCGGCATGCCCCCGTCCAGCACCGAGACCTTGTCATGACCCATGGCTGACATCAGCACCAAGTTCGCACTCCCACCCACCCTTGAAGGTGAACAGCCCCCGCGGCGAGGAGAACACTCCTACAGTGTCATACACCACGACATGGGAGTCCCTCGTGATCCCGAGTTTGCCCGCCGCCTCGCGGAACACCTCGATGGACGGGAGCATGTGCCCCAGCCCAAGGGGGTTGCGCTTCTCGTCCTTGTCGGCGACGATGTCGAGGTCGAACCGCTGCGCACCGCGTATCCGTGGCCCATGGCGGAACTCTTCAGCTGCATTGCGCGGCGAGTTGGGCATGTGCCATGAGACGTCGAGGACTACGGTGTTCTGTGAGGTCAGACGACTGGCAGTGAGTGTACGCACCTTGCGTGGGAGTGCTTGGAACTCGGCAGGGGAGAGGAGAAGAGGCGCGTTGGTCCGCGTGGAGAGGCGGCGCACTGCTGAGCTCGCTGCTGCTGTAGCTGCTGGGAGGCGCATGGTCGTTGTCGTAGAGCTCGAGGACAACCCGGACATGGGATGCGACAATGGCTCATGGCCACTCGTTTCGTCATGATCGCGATTCCAGGCACAGCCAGGCACCCACCTCTCTGCGGATGTCAGGCTGACTGGCCAGCGACTGTAGTGTCAGGCTCTTGTGACCTCGTCCCTCAGCGCCGTCGGCTCCGGCATCAGGACACTTTCTTCCCTCGTTCTCCCTGGCGGAGGACGGCATCGACGACAACACCGCCGGCGTCGACCATCCTTCCCGTCCCGCTGTACGCTTCCCGCAACTCTACCTACTCCATGTGACCTCCACTTTCTACATCCACTTCAACTGTGCTATTATTGACATCTTGACAGGAGCGCCGAGACCCACCACCTTTACTGACTCGTCTCCTACAAGTAAACATCGCCAGCAGCGACGACCGACAGACGCAGCCGAAACCTCGGACTGAATGGGAAACTCCGTAGTCTAAAACCCTTAATGGCGCTCGACTGTCTGAATTGACTTGAATTCAACAAACATTTCTCAAGCCGAGCCTTAGAAGCAGAGAAGTTCCGATGCCGGTGCTGCTCCTCTCTCTCGTCCACGCCGCCTCATCAGCCACGATGGGCAGAGGCCCTTCCAGCCCGCACACGTTCACTGCGCCGCCGCCGTGTTTTCATCCTGTCGCACTCACTCACTCGTTTCGTCTCGTCGTACTCATACTCATTCAGTCACTCGCTCACTCTTGACGCGTCGCGACAACACGCATCGCTCATCGCTCATCGCACTCCTACAACCATGGTCGTCGCGCTCCTCATCCCGCTCATCTTCCTCTCGGCGCTCGTCACCCTCGCGCGAGCCAACCCCGTCCCCGTCCCGCCACAGGAGTCTGTCGTCCTCCCCCTCAGGTGGTTGACCCAGTTCGGCACACACTTCACCGCAGGCAGCGAGCTCGAACTGTCCTGGAGCGGCGGGGATGAAACTGTTGTGCGTTGCGCCGCGATTCCCCTGTTCAAGCACTGCTGACTCGCGCAGGAGGTGTACTACGTCCCCAGGTGGCCCGGGCAGCGGGAATACGACGTGCGTTGTTAAACTATCCAAGAGGGATGACGACTGACAGCTGCAGCTTTTGACCATCCACCCGAATGCGAGTGAGAGCGTGATGTGGCAGGTCCCCACGTTTGACGACTACCCCCAGGGGACTACCATGTGAGTCGAGTGTCATTGGGGGCAGGTCGACCTAGTCCTGTCACCGGTGTGCATTGCTGACATCAGCATCATGGGCATCAAGGGCGCATACCAGGCCCGCGGGGCTGACTGGTACGACCTGAGCGCGTCGTTGCCTCTAGTGTCACAGGACAACAACGAGGCGAGGGAGATCCCCGCAGAGGTGCCGCCTGCGGTCGTCATCTCGCCAGATGCCGTCGCCGAGCCGGCCGAGGACGAGCACCTCGAGTAGAGAGTGCCCTGCATTGCCGCTATACCCAGAAGAGCTGGAGGGATCGCAAAGATAGAGCGCCCCACCCACTCGTTGGAGATACCCACATCTGTACTGTACACTACCGCACGCGCGCAGCGCCAACATTCACACACGTCTTCACCAGCACCCGCTGCAAGCGTTACAATGCAATATGCATACTATACAATGCTATCTACTGTCTCCTCCCAGCTCACGCCTACTCCCTCCTCTTCTCCACACTGGTATACCCCTCGAGCCTGTGTAACCCGGCACCCACGCCCACTCCCGCCCCATCACCACTTCCACTCCCATTACCCACCCGCGCATTCTTCGGACGCAGCGGGGAACGTACGTTCAACTTGCCGTTCTCCGCGTCCCACTGTACATCCTTCAAATGACTACGCGACGGGACGCGCTTGTGCTGGTTCTTCCTCGCAGCCTCGGCAGTCGCAGATATAAGTGACGCATTTGGCCGCTCCCCCAGTGTGGAGCGCGACAGCGCCCGCGACGAGGGATGACTGGACGTGCTGGAGCCAGACACAGACACAGACGACGAGAGCGCAGAACGCGCCGACGCTGTACGCGGGGCGTCCCCCCTGCCCAACGTTGGGTCGACCTTCTTCCGCACAAGTGAAGCCTTCCGCTTCACTGGGGAGAGTGGTGCGGTCGCCTGAGCCACGCCAGCTACCAGAACCGGATACGTCTCCTTTGCAAGCTCGCGGACGAGGACCGAGTCGTTCTGCCTCGCGAGCTTGGAGATGATAACGTCAAACTTGTACCGCGGCACAAGGTGGATACGGTCAGGGTGGGGTTCCAGAACCAAACGCACAACACGGAGGAGGTTCAGCGTGATCATGGCCTTGGTCTGCCGCTCGAGCGTGTCCGCCAGGCGCTTGAGGAACGGCGAGGAGATGATCGCGACCGAGATGGACGGCGACAGGCGCAGCATCTTGAGGAACGGATCGAGGATGCGCTCGTATGACTGGCTCGACGACTGGACAAAGCACTTGGATAGTGCGTCCATAGACTTGGGTTCGAGGAGTTCGTCCTCTACCCGTGCTGGGTCGTCTTGCATCCACGCTGTGATGGCTTCCAGCGCGCTCACACGCCAGTACGGATCGTCCAGCAGGCCGAGGTAGACTGGTATGCCGCCGTGCTGCCAGAGTAACCGGCGTGATATTTTGCCTGCGTTCGCTAGGTCGCACAGCACGGGCAGGGCAAACTGCTTCAATGGCGACTTGTTGACGATCACCTTCTTCAGCAGGGGGATGATGCCAGCGGCTGAGGCTTCCTCCTGCCGAGACTTGGACAGGCGGCACATCGAGTACACTGTCTGGAAGATGTGCGAGCAAATCTCGTTGCTGTATGAGCCCCGGAGCGTCTTGCCCAGTAACTCGACGAGGATCTCCATGGCGTTCGAGTTCTGGAGTACCTCGATAAGCTGCGGACTGGTCGAGAGGTGCTTGACGCCCTTGATAGCAGTGACGAGCAACTTCCGCGGGAGCAGGTCGAGAGCCTTCAAGATGCGCATCATGATCGTGCGCGTCGCAAACGCAGATTGAATATGCGCGTCGGCTTGTGCCACTTGGCAAAATAGAAGCAAGATCTCCACTGCGCGTTTCGACGCATCCTCGTTCATATTGTCGTCCTTGATGACTGCGAGCAGGGCGGTAGACAGCGGATCGAGGATGCCCTCACGGGTGAACATGCGGCAGAAATCAGGTTTTGGAGTGGGAGACTGGAGATCGAACACACTTCCAATACCCTCAAGCGAGGAGAGCATGAGGTGTTTATTCAGTGTGTAGTCTTCGTCCAGGAGCTCGACCAAGACCTTCAGGCCACGGCAGCTGTCGTTAGTTGGGCTGTACTCAGCGCTCACGAGATGAACATCTGCAGTGTCAGGGCGCTTCGAGTCAGATGTTGGATGAACGTGGATGCCTCCAGGCGGGTATGGTAGTGATGCTTCTTGCTGGTATATGGCTGCTGTCAGCTACTCTCCCGCGCGTAGCTCACGATCACGACGGGAATGCCTCCCACAAGACAGAAGCTCTCAAGATAGTCTACTTCAGTGGCAACGATCTAGCGTCAGCACAACGAACAAGCCAGTCGTACAAAGTTGACAATTTTGAGCATCGTCAGAGCGAGGTCACGGCTCAGCTTGCCCTCCAGTACCTCCAGTATCCTTCGGTCAGATAGCTCTGTACGTATACTCACGCAAGCATGCCTCGATTCTGCACGAAGTGCCGCTCCAGCTGCATGTCAGGAGTCGCAGTCTGGAGAAGAGACAACAGCTCCTCAGTCAAGCGCCTCAAGCCGTCAGATGGCAGTGTCGGAGCCAGCTGGTCGATGATACGCTCCACGCTCGCCTGCATCGTGGCTCTCTTATCACGCCGCAGATTCTCCTCCAGGCTGTCGGTTCCAAAGTCGTCCTCCAGCTCAGCGAATGGGTCGGTTTCCGTCTCGTCATCCTCCTCCTGCCAAGACCGATTCGACCGGCCTGTGAGATGCAGAGATTGGAGGGAGTTGCGGCCGTCCTTGCCCACGATAGGTCCGTCAAACATGTCAGAGTAGTCCTCGTCCTCTGGCTCGATGTATTTGAGGAGCTCGAGGTTGGTTTCGGAGGCATTGTCGTGACGGCCCCGCAAGGAGCTTTGACGGGAACCCGGGGGTGAGCGTAGTGCAGTGACTTCGGATGCTGCGGTTGGTGATGGAGGGGCAGACGAGGGTGTAACGAGCTTGGGGAGCGAACGCTTGGAGGAGATGGAAGGCTGCTGCTGCTGCAGTTGCCCAATCTTCTGCAAATCGTCGATGTGCATGAGGCGAACGCGGCCCTTGTTCTGCAGCCTCATGCTGGAGAGTTTCAACTCGAGGTCATCGGCCCCATCTCCGAGGTCAGAGTAGTCTTCCACTATGCCGGAGAGGTGAGGCTTAGCCGTTTTCGCCGATGTCTTTGTGAGTGAGCTCTTGGGCCGGACAGTCTCCTGGTCTCGGTCGTGCTCCAGGGCAGCTCGCTCATCGTCGTTCTTTCGTGCTTACTCGTCAGTCTGATAAATCGCAGCACTCACGAGTCAGCTTCGGCATTGAATCGAAAGCAAAGTCATCGTCCCACTTCTCAGCCTCGTTGCTCTCCCTCGCCCGCGTGAGCACCTCAGTGACGAGTTGGTTCTTGAGCAGTAGCCCTCCCGCTGCTCCACTTGCTACTGGTGGCACAAGCGATGAGGACGCAGCTGCCGTTTCGAGCTTCAGTTCAGTCTGCGCTTTTGGCTGCGCGGGCGTGCGCTGAACAGTGCCTGCAAGTGGGGCAGCTGTGTCGTTAGTATACCAGGCGTGATGTGCGCTCACCATTCAGAGCTTCGTTCCATTCTTGGACACGCTTGACTGCAGCAGCAAACTCTGTCGGTTCCACCTTGTCCGCTGCTCCTGGCTTCGCTGTCTCCGCGGAAGTGGGCTTCGCGTTCCAGCCGACGTCCTTGGATTTGCGCATTGTCCCTTGCCTCTCAGCATCGCCCGCTCTGTTTATGCTCTGCATCCACGGATGACGGAGGAGCTTCTTGGCAGAGACTCGGAAGTTTGCGTCCTTCTGAAAGCACTGGTACAGGAAGTCCTTCACGATCTGCGGTCAGCCCTAGGCCACACGATTGACGTACCGGACTCGCTCCATCCGGTATCTTCATAGACTCGTCCTGGACGATCCGCCACAGCGCCTGCATTGGAGCGAGATCGCCGTATGGCGGCTTGCCTTCTAGCAACTCGACGACGACACAGCCCACACTCCACACGTCGCTGGCCGTCGTCGCGCCACTCTGTTCAATGACCTCGGGCGCCATCCAATACGGCGAGCCAACAACCTCGTTGTCCGGATCCGAGTCGTTGACGGAAGCCACAGCCGCCAAGTCGGGCGTAGGAGCTCGAGAGCTGACGCCAAAGTCTGCCAGCTTGACACTGCCATCCTTATTCGTGAGAATGTTCGCGCCCTTGATGTCCCTGTGGATCACTCCCTGTTCGTGGAGATACACCAAGCCCTCCAGCACCTGCCGCATGTAGACTGCCACGAGTGACTCTGGGAACTTGCCAAAGCGCTTCAAGATGCTCTGCAGCGACCCATTCTCGCAGTACTCGAGGACGATGAACAGGCTCTCCTTGTCGCGTGCGAACCCTTTATACTTGACGATGTTGGGATGGTTGAGGTTCTTGAGCAAGTCGATCTCACTCATAATGTCCGGCAGAGAGGAGGCTGGCAGCGATGAGACCGATATCGACTTGATTGCCACCGTCTCCCCCGTGAGGAAGTTGAGAGCTCGGTAGACATTGCCACTGGCGCCGCGGCCGAGCAAGTCCCCGAGCTGGTAGTTGCTCAGAGCTGATGCCATTGCCCATGTCGCGTGCCAGGATGGCGACTAGAAGGATAAAGGTGGCCAGAGTTGATGGGTGGTTCGAACACAGCCGTGGTCGGCTGAGAGCAGGCAGAGAGTGGAGTGGAGGAATCAATCAGAAATGTTGCATCCTGAGCCGAAGAGAGCCGTGCGCAGGTGCGAATGGGATGCGGGATGGGGCGTTGAGGTCCCACAAGGCTGAGCTTTACGCGTTGGCTACACCGTACCAGTGCTAGCTGTCACCCGTAACGAGAAAGACGAGCGCAGTGTCTGCTGTCGAGTTGAAAGCGGCAAAAAGTGAGTGAAGTATGGACGATGGGTGGCTGCGTGTTGACATGTTCGGGGACATGAATTCGACGCGAAGGGTCGCGCGTCTGGCAGTGCCGGGCCGTGCCTGAATTTACGTCACCGTACGGTCCGAACCACGCGAGCTGCACGTGCACGATCACGTACTGAGCACTGAACAGTGTCCAGCGTCTAGGACTTCACCAGACTAGCTGACAAGGGCTTGCACACAGACAGAACGTTGTATGTTGTGTACAGATTAACTACCAGAATGCAAGGGTATGGAGCAACGCATGCGGATGCCTCTCCGCGTGCTTGACCAGGATATCGTCGATCTCACCGTCGATGTCGCGAGCTCTCTCAATCTAATGGTCAGTAAGGAGACGGCGAGCGCACGCAGACTTACGGCTTGACACAGCTCCAGGATGGACTTTCCAGCGATAAGAGCCTCCTCTGGGTTGTCCTTGATCTCTACGTTGATGACATGGATGGGACGGTTGTACTCTCCACCGCGCACGAGCAGGTCTGGGTGTGAGCGTGGACGGCGTCTTTCACGTACCTTGGCACACAGCGTCGTAGCAACGCTCCTCGCAAGTGATGACCACATCTGCCAGAACAGACTTCATCAGCTGCCACTTCTCTGGCGCCCGCTTGACCTTGCGGTTGCGGTCCAGCATCGGCAGGAGCCCGTTGGCCGTGTATCTGAAGTTAGGACTGTATCGTCACGCTGATGCTCACAGTCTTGGGTCCTTGGACTCGAGATCCCTGTAAATAGTATCATATGGTGTGCCAAAGTTGTACACATTCGGCTTGTCGATGGCAGGTCCCGGTAGGCGTACAGCAGATCCTGTGCCAGCTGAGATCACACGAAGGCCGGCGTTGCTGATGGGTCAGCATCCATATAAGACTGAAATGACAGCACACAACTCACTTCAAGACCTTATGAGCCTCCATAGAACGGTTCTGACGTTAGACTGTCTCGCACATTAGCGCTTACGTTGTTACTGGCGCAGACGACGCAGAACAAGGGTCGTTGCCTCATGCCCGATCCCACGTCCACCTCTTCACTGACGCCGTTAGTGCGTGCCACCTCCTGGACCGGCGGGGGAGTCTGGCGGTACTCGGAGGGAGGTTGGGGCGGCGTTGCTCCACCTGGAGGGCCGCGGGCAGCGCGCGAACGTGGGTCCTGTGGGTAGCCACGGGAGTCGTCTCTCCTCCGTGGATCAGACGGTGGTGGGAAGGGAGGCGTTGCGTTATGTTGATTGCGCATCCGAGAATCTGATGGAGCAGAGTATGGGGGCGCCCCCGTTGGTGGCCGGGAGTAGCGAGGGTCGGCGTTGCTGGGTGGTGGATAGCCAGAGCCTGACGAAGGGTAGCCAGACGACGGTCCGCTGCGACCATAGCCGCCGGCGCCTCCAGGTGGGGCATCTGACTGGTTGGATGGTGGGCCACCATGCTGTCCTCCACCATAGCTTTGCTGCCCGTAGGGTGCGTTGCCCCGTTGTCTTGGGTCACGTCTTCGTGGATCCATCGTCGGCTGCTACTGGAATGTTAGAACCATTTGTTGCTACTGCCGACCTCCTTGTACGAGGAGCTGGTGGGCAAGCGATGACTCACATGTAACGAGAATCACCCTTCGCGCGTAGTTTCCTGGCCAGTCTGCAGCGCCGGCGAGCTGGCAGGGATGCTGGGAGGTGGAGTCTGGCGACGTAGCGTTGATCGAAAGTATCGAGCGGCAGTGACGGAAGTCACTCACTCGCGCTTCTGCTGGAGCGGAAGTAAATAAGCTACGGTGGTTTTCTGTACAACCACATGTCCAGGACGACAACATCTTCTTTAACTATTATATTTGTCCATGGTTTTCACGCACTTCCATCGTTCTCAACCAGAAATGCAGCTAGAGCCTTGATCTAACGCGCATCGTGACCCAGACCCTAAGCTCTATCTTTCCATACCATGCATGCATGTGGGGGACGCCCCCTTCACAT